>VVHJ01052204.1:40391-55488 GCA_015107715.1 Tylochromis polylepis
TGTCGAAAAAAAAAAAAAAAAAAGACTAGCTCGAGTGTTTCTTTTTACCTTTGTTTATAGCTCTTAACTGCAATTCTCAAAAGCATTTTAAGGCTAGAATACTCCATCCATCCATCGTTTATTCCATCCAGGGTGGAGAGGGCATCAGTCCGAGCAGAAATGCCCACACCTCCTCCAGCTCTTCTCAGGGGACACTGAGACACTAAGATCCTAAGGCAGTCGTGAGACATAATCTCTCCAGCATTTAGTACAAGCCCAAAACACTTAATCTAGGAGGTGTCCAGGAGACATACTAGTCAAATGCCTGATCCACCTCAACTGGCTTTCGATGTGTAGGAATCAACAGCTGTACTCTGAGCCCCTCCTGAATGATTGAGTCCTGTCTCTAAAGGTGAGCCCAGCCTCTCTTCAGAGCCTTTTTGACACTTGTATCTGTGATCTTAATCTTCAGCTCTCACTTCACCACAGGAACTGGTTTTATACATCTGTTGATCTCCATCTCTGTTTTTTCTCACTTGTGAACTCATGGTCTTATGAGATAGCTCAGTCTTAGAAGTGATACTCCTTTAGAACACAGAGGAGCAAGGAGGAACTGCAAGTTGTCAAAGTTTTATTTTATTTTTGAAGGTCCCTGACTTCTTTTATTACCTGAGATTGAATGTAAAGTGAATGACGTTTAAAATAAAAGGAAATGTAAAAAAACAAAAACTAATACAATACAACTTTTAATCTTAAAAGGCACCATCAAAGAATTATTTTGACTTTAAGCTCTATAAACAAATTAATTCAACTGTTTTTTGACTACACAATAATCTGAAATAATCTGATGGTCTCGTAGTCTCAGCTTCATTTCCACAGTAAACGATTCGCAGCATAAATCCTTTACTTGTATTATTTATACTTATGTTTTGTTATTTATAACTCAAAGCACAGCTTACACAAAATTAAATACACTTCATCATTTGAAAGCAGCAGACTTTAAGAAGCTCTTAACATAATGCGTGTTTAGATGCGCTTAACTAAATATCTTAACTAAACACGTGTGGGAGGATTAACCCTCCATCATCTCTTAATGAACGCTGGAATGACTGGAAACACTCAACCAATGCTTATGTTTGTGACCAGAGGCCAATCAAACATGCCTACATTGTTTTTATTGGCCTGAAAAGAGATTCCAATGTTTTAGTTTTAACTGATTACAATATGACGAGGCCTGTGGTGCCGTGTTATTTATTTAGGTAGCACTGTGAATCGGTCATGCATTTGCCTACATGCACATTGGAGTTTCTAAGGCTTTTTCACCACAGTGCCAAGTTTCCATTATTTGACCATAACTGAACATCAATCATGACCAAACATCAGACTGAATTTAAGAAGATAAAGTCATCTGTCTGACCATCTTGATCAGTTCTTACATGATGCTTACAACTCTCCTCCCTGGATCATCAGAGATATCTCTCACAGCTCAGATGGAGGCAGGATTCATCCAGAGGAGAAACTATTGCAAACTATTCCACCCTATAAACCTGAAATCTGTGCTACAGCTGACCTGATCGGTGTGCAGAAAATTCCTATACTCCAAACTGAGATTCAGGCCTCAGGACCTCACACAGTCCCCACCGCTTCTTAACAAATGAGTTCACAGTTATAGTAAAGCATTCTGAGTCTCCTTCAGCCTCTTCTCATTTATCTTAACTGCCACACTGTTTTCAGAGAGAAACACTTGTAAAATCTTCACTTACACGGATTCATTTTTGTTAGGACATCAAATGCTCCCTTGCACTCCATCATCAGATGCGCTTGTTTCTAAGTCACTAATTGGCGCTGCTCTTGGCAGGTAATTATTGCAATGAACTTACTGCATCTTTGCGTATGAATTAGCGCAGTGTTAGTTGATCACCCAAAGAACTTTCCACTCCCACGGGTGCATTTTTGAACATTTTCCTTATGCTTATTTGCCTAACAGCTTGCAATAAAAAAAATGTCATGCTGGTGCAGGAGTGACTAAATCTGACCCTAGATAACATGATGAGAGCTTTAACCACTAATTTTGTCATGGAGTCACGGAGTCACAGTTTTTAAGTGATTATTTCTTTTATCAAGGCGAAAAAGTTATCCAAACCTACCTGGCCCTGTGTGAAAAGGTAATTAGCCCCTAAGCCTAACAAGTGGTTGTGCCACTCTTGGCTGCAAGAACTACAATCAAGTGTTTGTGATAGCTGTCAATCAGTCTTTCAGATCACTGCGGAGGACTTTTGGTCTGCTCTTCTTTGCAGTATTTGAATTATTTTAATTCTAATTCCAAGAATGGCCTGTTTAAACCTGTTTCTTTTTAGCCATTCAGAGGAGGAGTTGCTGGCATGTTTTGGATTATTGTCCTGCTGCTTTTAACCTTCAGGGCATGAACTGATGGCCGGACATTCTCCTTCAGGATTTAATGGTAGAGAGCAGAATTCATGGTTCCATCAATTACAGCAAGTTGTCCAGGTCCTGAATCAGCAAAGCAGCTCCAGACCATCACACTACCACCACCATGTGTGACTGTTGGTATGATGTTCTTTTTGTAAAATGCTGTGTTAGTTTTACAATGGGACTCAAACCTTCCTAAAGGTTCTGCTTTTGTCTTGTCAGTCCACAGAATATTTTCCCAAAAGTCTTGGAGATCATCAAGATTTTTTCTGGTAAATGTGACATAAGCTTTTGTGTTCCGTTTAGTCAGCAGCGGTTTTCTCCTTGAACTCTCCCATTGATGCCATTTTTGCACAGTCTCTTTCTTATATTTGAATCATTAACTCTGACCTTAACTGAGCCAAGTGAGGCCAGCAGTTCTTTACATGATGTTCTTTTGTGACATCCTTGAGGAGTCATCAATGTTTTGGTTCATCACTGTTTTCTTCATTTGTGGACAATGGCTCTCACTGTGGTTTGCCAGACTGACAGATGTCAATCTTTGTCTAATATTAAAATCTGTTTGATGATCTGAAACATGTAAGTATGACAAATATGCAAAAAAACTAAGAAATCGGGGAGGGGACAAATACTTTTTCATTGCACGGTACTACTGATACTATAGGAGGAAACTAAGATTTTTTTCTAATATAATTAAAAACCCTCAGTAAAATCCAATCTGATGTAATGTTTTTATGAGGGTAAATGGATTTTTTAGAGCACCTGTGGTAAATAAAATGTGCAGCTCTATCTTATAAGCTGGTACCTCACAGTATAAATACATTACACCAAACAAATAAATGTAGACTCAACAAACATCCATGCTATACCTTCTTCTTGAGGCCCGTTGATGCCTCGGCCTCCAGGCAGTACTCCAGGATCTTCTGAGTGGGTTTTCTTTTGCGCTTCTTCTCCAGGACAGGAGCGCTTCCTGGAAAAAACAAGTGTCACAGCCAGATTAGCATTAACCAGCAAAAGTCTTCAACAAACCTGTAAATCAAAGTTTTATGTGGTTTTAGAAAGGTTTTATGTATGCGCCCATGTGTGGAAACATTGTCAGCCTGCATTAGACTTTGTTAGCTCAGACACACATTTGTAGCTTCAGTGGATACCTTCAACCAAATAACATAAGTGATGATAAAAACTGACTGTAAAGTGTAAATTCAGTCCATATTAGATTATTATCAGCCTGATATAGAACAGAAAGTGACTGGTTCTCTATGGAACACTCTCAAGGTTTTTCCTATATTAAAAAGCCATTTGCAGCAGCTGTGTGTGGCTCAGGAGGTAGGTTAGGTCATCAGTGGTTTATTCCCCTGGTCTGCATGAACCCACATTACTTCTGACTGTATCTATGTGTGCTCAAGATGAAGCGCTTAAAGTGCTTAAATGGATAAATATGGGCATTACTTGGGCTTGGGTAGTAAGAGTACAAAAGTGCTTTATTAATAATATGTGATAGTTTACAGTAATGAGATCACTGGCACAAGAATAAAGCTTAATACAATGTTTATTCTACATTTGGTTGAAGCTCCTGTTTAACCACTTATCTTAAGCTGGTCTCATTTTACAATGTTACTGGTAGTATTTACTTAAGCACTTGACTTACTGCACACTGAATTGTAACCTGTGAAAACAAAACACAAATGTCATTCTTGCAAATTCTTGGGAATACTTGTTATATTCCAGTTCTTGTATCATTTCTGTTTGCCTTTCTTTAAGTACAGTTGTGGTTAGAGGTTTATTACCATTATTGACCATTAAACTTTTCTCCATAAAGCAATTTCGTTTGTCCATGTGGGCAGCTGCAAATTTCAGTTGAGCTTGATCGGCACCCTCTCACTCCATGTGGATGTAACACTGGCTTCACTGTGGACAGTGACACTGATGTTCCACCAGTTGCCAGTTCACAGCAGGCTTAAGACTTACCGAATAAGGTGTACTTACGTACAGTTGTTTGAACTGATGATGGAATCTGCAGTTGTTTAGAAAGGACTCCAACAGATCTTCACAACTTCTATAAATCTACAGTTATCCTTCTTACAGCTTCACTGAGTTCCTTGGACTTTTCTGTTGATCTAAGTTTTGGTCAATCCAATGAATGCTGTCAAACAAATTATTTTTATGCTGGCAAAGAGAAACTACCAGTTGTAGTCAATCATGAACGATGATGAACTAATGAACTAATGAGAAGTTAAAAAGCCTTGTCCTTGTCAAGTTAAAGGACCGTTTAACTTGTAGAACCTTCAGCACCACTTATTAAAAGAGCGCACATATAATTTGACCGTGTGTGAAAGGTATGAGTACTGAAATGGCAGAAGAGCACATTGATATCCCTGCCTATGGCCACAATGCTATCTACAACGCATCTGCACATTTCTGGTCATAGTTCAGGCTTCTTAGTTCCAATACAGGAAACTCTTAAACTTGACCATATAATATTTCAACCACAGTCTACACAGAGACTTGACCTCAACTTGTGTCCTCAGAAAGAAAAGCACACAAACACGGTCCTACCATTGTCTTTGACGATGCTTTCTGGCAGTGAAGGTTCTGCTTCAGGAGGAGGGGTTAACGTGTCGATGGACAGAACCGGTGCATCTTGTGAAGATGTGTTTTCAGTGCAGGGAATTTGTAAGTCAGAGGGTGTCGTTGTACAGATTTCCTCAGGAGGTGGTGTCTGTATTTCGGGAAGTAAGTTCAAGTTTGGCTGGTCTTGCATGCTCTTGTCACACTCCGAGGGTTCAGATATGGAGGTAATGGGTTGAGAGGCCTGAGAGAGCAGATTGCATGAGTTGTGTGAAGCAGTACAAAGTTAACACTGGCTGCTTAATACCAAACTCTTATGCTCATATAATAATGTGTACTTACAAAAGAGCTTACTTTGTGTGATTTTTACCTTTCCAATCAACTGGAGAGGCTTTCTTGTTTTCTTCCTCACTGAGAAAATCTGGTCGTACTCTTCAGTCCATTCAATCAGCCTCTTGCTTGGTTTTCTTATTCGTTTATGTGCTAAGGGGACAAAGATTTTTTAAAAGATTATAGTTAAATTTATTTTGACCTATTTAGCCCTTTGATAGCATCAGTATTTGTATAACTGGTAGACTAAATATGTTACTAGTCTACACACTACATAAGCAGAAAGAATTTTATAAACTTTTTTTTAATTCTTCAATGGCGAGTCAGAATTCAGAAACGAACCTACCAGTTTAAAGTACTGTTGCTTTTGATACCTGCAGCTTAATGTGGCCACGGATTTACAACCGTGGTTAAACTATTTACTATTCAGAAACAAAGATTTTTCATTTCATACACATTATTATAAAAACTAAGGTTGGGGAAAAATAAAATAATAGATACAGCATAGCATCACGATATTTTGAGTGATGATATTGCACCATTACAGGGACACGAAAGAGGTGTAGGCAGGGTGGCACATACCTCTTCAGTGAAATAGCCGGTTATTAAGTGATGATGTATGAACCCTGCTTCCGGGTCCAAACTACTCTGCGTTTATTAAGGCTGTTGTGTTTTTAACATGTTTTAATGCTTTGTATCTTGTTCTATTTAATCTGAACAAGCCCTTAAAAAAACTCAGTGATCACTGTCGGTCTCTCTCGGTTTTTATTACCACTATTCATCGGCAGCACGTTTTAAAGGTCAGTTTTTAAAACCTTACGATGTAACTACAGCCCAGCCAATGCACCAGTATATTAATGACTAACCTCATACTGTGGATGGATTATCTCAGTTGTTCTCCTGACTGAAGTTTGGTCCATTTATAGCATCATGCCATGCAATTGCATTTGTCCCAAACCATCGGGAACCCTCACGTTAACTTTTATCGAGTGGAAAAAAATTTAGCATTCATCCTCTAGCTTCATTGTGTTTATATTATGCTAACATAGATGTGTCACTAGCCACCACATAGCACATCATTACATACCAGCTAACCCAACTTCACTAACTCTAGAAATGTCACTGCTGTTTAGTTTTCTGTCTTCATTTATGTTGGAAGTGATAGCAGAGCTGTACATTTTAATTTTTCAGAAATCCCTCAATCAGAACATGCTGTATCATCTTTAGATGGAAACTAGCAAGCTAACTCCCTGCTAACTTCTAACTCTGTTAAATTTCATAAATTCTGTTTTCATGGATGCCTGGATGTTAAACTTAATTGTTACACCTGGTAGAGCAGCCACACTGATAATTTAATTGAAGATGAAAGAATTTAGACAGTTTGTAACTGTGTTTGGACCCGGAAACGGCTAATGATGTCAGACTTAAAGACCGGATCTGAAAATCCCCTATATAGTCAACAAACGCTAGGGGGGCAAGGCTCTACAGCAGGGAGGGCAGTTGCCCCCTCCCCGTAGATCCGCCCCTGCTGGGAATACTACAAACAAGAGGGCTCATCACATGCACCACCAACCTGAGATAATTTTAGCCAACCAAACTTGTGAATTGGCTCAACCTAAAAATCAACCAAGACAAAACGACCTCCTAATTCAGAGACAGCTAATGGCTCAGTCATGCAAGTGAAAATAGGACAGCAACCTCCAAGCATCTAAAAAAATAACCAAATAAATAAGATTATCATCTGCGGCTGCCTGATAATTGTATTGAATTTTTTTGTATTGAAATTTTTTCACATTCTGTGACTAATTGCATCTAGTGGTGACTAAATGGTTGTCCCAACCTTGAGGCTGTTGCACACCAATGGCCACTTTTGATCACAAGGCGATTGCACAGGTCGCCCGATGGGAGGCAACTTTTCTGCCAACAGTCACAATCTGATTTGGACTGACTGACCATCTACTTTATAAAAGCAGACACATTGCCAACATGTTGCCATCAGTATGAAGGAGTCTTTGTCAATGGGCACAACTTGAGGGGACTCAGATTAACTGGATGTATTCTGATTATGTTCCTATACAACAGGAAGGTTGCTGAGCACAAATCTAATAAACAGAAATTCATATTTACCTATGCAGTCAGTAACAGATATGTGCTTTATCACAATTAATTGTTGTATTATCAGAAACTGCATGTAATTGCCTCACATACTGATATCAGTCTGACTCTGTCTTATGGCAACATTTATGCAGGTTTTAGTGACAATGTTGGTTTACTTGATGTAATCTTATTGTATAAAACTGATATTGGCCACGTTTAACAATTTGCAGTTGAAAAAGGCAATGAATCACAATATGTTTTCACAATAACGTCGTATTGAGTTTCTAATGATTCCCACCAGTTTCAAATGGCTTTACAGTGGATTTATGAGCCTTCACCTGGCTTTTTCAGATCTGGTGTTGTTCCTGTTATTGTAGCAGATTCACTTGGACTTGAGATCCCTTAAGTAAAAGTTTCAACTTTAAACTGAAGTACTTATTTTTTTTAAGGAGGTATTTTCCAGTGTTGCTTAATATTTAATCTAGACAGAATGGGGCACTTCTGTAATTGAGTAATCAAAGGGTAACGAGTACACACGGTTACGAAGCTTATCCGACTGACGCAACCTTTACACCCCTCCCCCCCAAAAAACAAAACAAAACAAAACAAAAAACACAGCAAAGACATGACAAACATAATCTATATTTTGGTTATTTGCATTGAGGATTTTAGCTATCAGCTGATCTAGCTGTATTGGCATTTATAACAGCCAATAAAACAAAATTCTAAAAAGAAAACAAGAGATGGCGAAAGACCTTTTAACCATGGTATGACTGTTTATGTGGGATAGTTTGTCATTAATAAACATTAAAGCTGATGATGTAGCCTTCAACTTGCTGAAAATTATCCTTATGTTTCTGCTACTAATCCAAGATAGCAACCACTGAGGGAGAGAAGAGTTCAGGGTTTCACGCTTAACTTTTTGACCATTATGAGTACCCCATGCTTGTTCTAGCAGAGCACTTTATGTAAACACACTAATATGAATGCATTTATACACTTGAAAAAGCAGGTGCTATTGCGGGAGCACTTGATGTGAGACACACAAAAACCTCTTTAAAAACAATTGTTTTTAGCTCTCCCTTGCCTCCCCGGCTGCTATGCAGTTTTTCCTCATTATCTTTCTTCTACATTACACCCCTCAGCTTAGTCTCTTTGTGGGGGTTCTGGTATCCTTCAGTACTTTGTGCTAACTCTACACTAAATTCTCCTTACCTGTCGGATCCTTGTCTCCTTCTCCAGTGTTGTGCGTCAAACTCGCCTTCTTCTTAGTGCAGACCACAAGCCCATTAGGCTTTTCCAAAGACAGTGCGGTGTCACGCCCCTTCTGCTCCAAAGGCACCATGATCTGTAGATTCTCCTTTACTCTGCTCCAACTCTCCTCCTCCGTCGCCTCGACTGCTCCTTCACCACCTCCAGCCTGCTCCCATATGCCTGGCACTTTTGATGAGCAATCCTCTCTTGATGAAGAGTTTGCTGGCATGGATGACATTCCTGACTCAAGTCCTGGGAAACCAGGCCCAGACCTGGCAGGACGACAAGGCACTTTGCGATTGGCTTTCTTTTTCCACCTTGATGAGCTACCCCGTCTGTTATAGGGCCTCTTGGACATCTGATACGGACCTTCATCATTGTGTGCAACTATGGTTTTATCTGGAGTTGAGTTTGAAATGCTATGAACAAAATCTAATTGTTGATCTTTCACTGCAGGTGTAGCCTCCCCTGGCATCACTAAAGGCTCTTCCTTAACATGTGCACTTGGTGGCCCAATCTCCAGTTCTAAGGGCGCACCATCTCGCTCTCTAGTGTCATGCAAGTCCTTCAGCATCATAAGGAAAGTGCTAAACTTGTAGTTGGTGTCCGGCTTGAAAGAAACGGGTTTGCCGTTGTTTTCATTTGTCAGGGACTGAAAAGAGACCTCTTCAACATTTTTAAAGGCATTTATAAAAGAAAATGGTGAAGACGGTGAATGCGATAACCATGTGTCTGAGGAGCGATCCTCCTTCTTTGCCTTTGCTCTAGAAGTAAGAGGTATAAAGTCCATTGGTGGAGTTGAGGAAATTGAGAGGTCTTCATCTTCACTCTTAACATCTGTGTCATAGTCATTTGAATCAGAAAAAATCAAATGGGGGCTGCTACAGCTGGAAAAACTGTCAGGCTCATATTCACCGCTCTCATTAGAATGTGATTTTGCAGATTTTTTATTATTGCAAAAGTCCAATTTGGCCTTGGGAATGCAGCTCAGGTCCTCAGATTTTCTAAAATTATTCAAGGGTTGTTTCTGTTCAGCCTCCTTTTTGACTTTTTCACGCTTTATTTCCTCAGCCTCCTGCATGGCCTTCAGCGCTCTAGTCATCAGCCGACTGCTGGCCGGGAGGTGGGCAGGCTGCTCGTGTATGACTTTATTCACTTCATCTGGGACACGCTTTGATTTATGGGCCACTTTCTTAGTTTTCTCAGAGGAAGGACCTTCTGGAACAGGAGCTCTTCTACATACTGAGTTTGCATGCTGGTGAAAAGGTGGAACGGTCGTTCTATGTGATGTGACAGATGTGGTTTCTTGGTCTGAACTGGCCAGCTGTTCAGAGGACTTGCTTGTTACATTAGAGTCAGGTGTCTTTTTACCTTCACACTGATCTGACTGGTTCGAGGATGAGTAACTCACAGTACTCAGACTTCCATTTGAAACTGGCATCCTCTCTCTTTCTGGGCTACCCAACTCCTCAGTGGAAACATTTGAGGTCATGATATTCTCACGTGATGATTCTGATGAGAAATTAAGCATACTAGACTTGCCGCGTGCTTTTAATTTCTTAACAGAGACTTTTAGTTTTGAGGCGACTACCTCGTCTTTTGAGGCTCTTCCCTGACCTTCCATCCAGTTTGATTGTTTGGATGACAATGTAGTGATGCTAGCATCCAATCTTCTCTCTTTCTTTGTGCTTCCAGGTTGGTCTTTGGAATGAGTAGTTGCATTGGAGTTTGAGGCCTTCTTATCTTTTATGTCCTTGCGTATTAATTTGACAAAGGGTAGCCTACATTTAGAGACCAGACTCGTTTGAGTTTCTAGCCACCCTAATGGGTCCATAGCTTTATCTTGTAAACAGGATGCTGAAGCGTTTTCGCTCTCGTTTTCCTCGTCAGCAATGTTTGCAGTTGTATAATGTTTTTTAGTAGCTGTCACATCAGAATGTTCAGTTTGACTGACACTCTTTACACTCTCTAAGAACCTGGATTGATCACTCAAACTATCTTTCACGGTGGCCTCTAAGGACTTCTTAATGTTTGAAAGACTTAACTGGCCACATGTGCCACTGATGGTATCCACTGAACTGGCAACTGACTTTCTACCCTTTGAAAAACCACTATCCTCAGAGTCTAGAGACTTTTGCTCACCCAGACCGCCAGCTGTACCAAAGTGCCCATTAGCAGCAGCAGTGTTTTTACACTTTAGATTTCCTGACTGTTCAGGAGGCAGATTAGTTTCAGTGGGCTTCTGCTTGTCCGACAAACCTGACTGCTCGTTGACCCCGGCACTGACGAAGGAGGAGGCACAAGAAGCTGGTGTCTTTTTACTAATAACAGATGAGCTCTTTTTCTTACAGGAGACCTTACTGAAGAGACTGCGGTCTGGAATTGGACTGGTTGTTTTAGGTCGCCTGTCTTTGCTCGATTTGCTAAACCAAAGACCACTTTGAATCTCGGGCTGCTTCTTTACCTCTTTGACAACCACAACAGACGGCTGAGTCGGAACTAGCTTAGGCTGACGTTCAAGTGCTTTAGGACACAAAATTTTAGGAACTGACTCAAGGTCAGAGTACGGGCACTCCTCATTGTCTCTATCCGATTGGTCAGGACTGTTATGCAATGTCTTTTTAGAGTGTTTACTTTTTGTATCCTTTGATGCTTCATTCTGTTTCTTCTTTCCAGAAGATTTCTTTAAAGTGCTTGACTTTGTTGGAGCTGTAACAGGGGGTGAAATTACTGGGGATGGAATGGATCCATTGGTCATGTGTGATGTCTCAGTAAGGGTGGAGACAGATGAAGTGACAGGAAGAAAGTTTTGATGGGTCTTATTCTCTCTTTCCAGTGGGGAACCATCATGGAAGGCATCAACTATGGGCAAAGACACGGAAGACGCCATTTTGGGTCTGTCTGGAAGAATGGATTCAGCTTCTGCCACACTGGACTTCCAGGATTCCTTAAACCGCTTAGCAATCTAGAGACAGATAAGCAAACACTCCTCAATCTTTGCACATATTTCAGCTTACAGAAATAACCTGTTTGGCCTTAACAAGTCTTTTATTTATGGACGTGCAAGCTTTCCTTTGTTATCTACCAGGAATTTTTTATTTTTTAAACTCGAGGCATGCAAGTGTTGTCCTGCTATTAATAAAATGGTATTTACGGTGTATTTGCTGTTCTGCTCCCTTTGTTTCCCCCTCCGCCGTAGTAGGAGGAGTTGTTCAAATTCAAAGCCTCCATGGAAAGTATGAGTTGATTTGTCCTCCACCCAAACCAGCTCCTGGGGCTCCCCAAACGTCCTGACATGGTAGAGCCGACAGGGCCGGTCGCTGGGCTCTGAGACAACAACAAAAATTACTCTCAGTCCAGTCATATCAGTGCATCACCTGAAGAAAAAGGAACTTGAAAATATAAGAAGACAGCAGTCTCAACAACCCATAACTAATGGACATACATATGTACATCTTTGTGTCAGAACTATGAGCATGACATATTGCTAAATGACCAGAATACTATCAACTGAAAAAAAATGGCTCCACATGGAACTTCTTCTTTGTGGGAATGAAAACAAAACTAATACTTTGGTGCCAAATCAATGCCAAAATTCTACACACATTCTAATGGTACGTGTTTTTCTAGTAACACGGGTAAGGAAGGTACCATAAATGCTGCAGATTATGGAGATACTGTAAAATTAAAAGAAAATGTGCAACAGGTGCAGCAGGAGGACCGCTGTGACTTTCGAATCATAAAAACACTCCAAGAATCATAAAAAAAATTCAAAACTCATGCTTTTTCTTTCTTTGTTTTTATTCCCTTAAGACATAGTACACCTACATAGCTTTTTAATTTATATCTTTAATGTTAGGCACATTAAGTTTACGTGAAATGAAATGTGCCATATAAATAGAATTTCCATTGTAATTTGCTATAAATGATCAATTTGAAATGTTACTGTTACTGTTTGTGAATAACAGTTGCGTTTAAAACATAAACATCATTTAGGGTGTCAACATATGACAGCTTTTAAGAAAGCTGCATACAATCATCGTTCATCATTGATAAAATGGTGAAGAAAAACTAGCCAGTGATAACATAGTCTAGAAGAGGATTGCCATCTGTCACTTAAGTTTACATTTGGCAGCAGGATCCATATGACCATCCCAAAAGTGAGAGCATGCACTTGGGACAATGATAGCTTCTTTAATTATTTGTAAACCGATTATTCCAGACACAGAAGTAGGGACAGTAAGGACATAACAGAATAAGACAATATCCCTAACCCTTAGGCAGTCATCACTTGATACATAGTCGCGGTCCTCAAATTGACTCCTGAATTTTATCATGTCGGATATCTTTATTTTACTGTAAGTAAACATAGCAGCTGTTTTTATTCACCTATTATTATTGCCGCTTGAATGCCACAGACATGGAAACAGGTAGCCTAGTAACACTGAAAACACATTTTATGATACTGTACAGTAAGTACTACACATGTACATGAATTGTCTTTTCATGTCAGAGAGCATGAATTTATGAGTAATCTTTTAAGTGAACTTCATGTGAAAAACACATATTTTGTCCAGAGAAAGTGGGAAGGCATCATCCTGGCATCACATAAGGAGATAATTTTCAGTGTCCATCCATCAATTTTGTTCCGCTTCACCAATTCAGGGTTGTGGCTGTAGCTGGAGCCTAACCCAGCTGTCACTAGGAAGTGAGTCGGGATATACCCTGGACAGGTTGCCAGTCTGTTATAGGTCTAATGGCCAATTTATGCTTGCCGCATTGGTCACTTTGGACAGTAACGTCGCCATACCTCCAACCCATTTACACCACCACTTGTTACAGTATTCTCCCGAACCATAAGTGTCAGCCAAAATCTCCACATCAGTGCTGGTTTATGAGGAGAAGTCACCAAAACTGCAAGCAAAATCACTGACTTTTTTTCCTAAATGTTTACCCAGAATGTCTCAACTTTTCATCTCTATTTAATCTGGGAATGACTGAGCTCCTGCACTGATATGTGATTCAAATGGCAGTAATAACAGACACGACAGCAGCGGCACCAGTTGATGTGACATCACTTTTGTCGTCATTGCGAGAACGGCGAGCATAAATAGGCCATATAACAGAAAGACAATCATTCACAGTCACATTCACCAGTTAACCTAACATGTATGACTGGGGAACCTAGCTAAACTGTGTTTAGAAACCATAAACCAATATTATTGTTCTGTAAAGAACACCACCTGCAGATTTGGGCTGATAATTATTCATTATTTATTAAGGGTATTATTGTTCAGGCTTTACAGAAATGGCACAGTTTTCTCCTGAAGCACACAGTTGTAGTATAGCCAAATTACCACACCTCATAATGTTCCTCCCAAAACCCCACAGTCTCACTGCAACCTGTAGTGAAAGTTGACAACCCTGGTATAAGAAATTAAAATGATCAAATATATCTCAAACAGCCTCAACGTCAGGCTGTGTATGTGCAGTCATTAATTGACTCATGGATTCATTCTGTAACCACCAGCTGAAGTTAAGTGACCAAACCAATGCACAGAACAATTAAAAGCTACTCATTTACCAAGCACCGGCTTGGGTTATCACAGTAAGTCAACAATATTCCAGGCCCACCTTTCGCTCTGTGATAGACTCCCTGTATGGGGTCAACAATCACCTCGCAGGGCCACCATGGTCTCCGGC
Source organism: Tylochromis polylepis (assembly GCA_015107715.1). NCBI lineage: Eukaryota > Metazoa > Chordata > Actinopteri > Cichliformes > Cichlidae > Tylochromis > Tylochromis polylepis. The sequence continues at coordinate 54,753 of VVHJ01052204.1, forward strand.
TGAACTTTGCCCAAACGACTTCACCCTCAACAAACTTCACAGGTGGCAAAGACTTTTTCTTGAGGCTGCTCTGCGGCTGACAACAGAAAAATGAAGAGGGAAATATAAGTAAAAGAATCATTTTCACTTAACAGAACGGTACAGAAAATATAACGGACAAGAGCAAAGATAAAACATGACCTTCTGTAAGTGTACAAATATTGTACACAAACAGATATGAAAAGGATTTACTATAATTTTATATTTTAACCAAAGGTTTCAGTTTCTGACCAACAACGGCCTATAAAACTTTTAGTGTGGTCTAATTTTAGCTTGTCATCATCTCCCGTTCAAACCATGACACAAGCCTCAACATGGAAACACCAAAACCCAGTACCAATTGTAGCTGCTGTATCTTTTGTGTAAATGTAACCAGGCTGAACTTGGAGATACATGGGCAGGCCTGAATTATGACTGGCATGTAGCGGGACTGGCCAGAGGGCCGACACTGGGAGCTGCTATGATTTAACCCTGTCATTCAATCTCAAGTCATCTTCTTTTTAATTTTTTTTTCTTCTGCTCAATCAGCTCCGATTTTACTTGAAAATGTTATGGTTTACAATTTAGACATATATATATAGGCTATAGCACACACACACACACACACACGTACATATATATATATACATATATATATAGATATATATATATATATATGTATATATATGTATATATATATATACGTATATATACACAT
>VVHJ01052205.1:0-48666 GCA_015107715.1 Tylochromis polylepis
TTAATTCAGTGGAAAGTGGTTATTCTATATTTGCCCCAACCATACAGTGACTCCACCCTCCACACATCCCACATAAAGTCACTCCACTAAAAGAGTTTATGAATACTGAACCCATTAGGTTTGGGCTCAGATGCTGCAGACCTGGCAGCTCTTTATTACTAAAATAGAACAACCAAAATAACCAGATAATGATCTGTTAATATGAGTGAATGCACTTGTAGTGAGGTGGCTTAGCTCAGCAGTGGAGGAGGAATGGATAAATGAATGATCTTTTTTTAAAAAAAAAAATCTCTCCATTTAATATAAAAAGAGAACAAATGTTTTGAAAAAAAGAAATAGAGTCTTTATAAACTGTTTCTCTCCATTTCTGTAAGAGGGTGTGGTCAGGTGGACAAAAATGACTTGAACCACATTATATGTAAAGTTTGGGTAATTACTAGGTTGGCAGACTTAAATAGCTGGGCCCACAGTGGTAAACACACTGGAAGTCAAGGCTGCTGCCTCTGCAGTATCCTTCCTCTTTGCCTCCTTAAAGACAAACACAATGTACCAAAACCTTAAATGTTTAGATATGACAACAAAGCAATGGTCACTTTAGTTAACCACTCAAACAAGAAATAAGTGAGTGGTTGTGTTTCACAACTAAAACAATGAAATTAACTGTGAATGTTTACAGATTTCTTTTTCTCGGTGGATTACTTACACATGCAGATTTTTAATTTTAAAAAAAGAAGAAAAAGAAAAGCTTTCCAAAGTCAAAAGAAAAGGAGCATTGGAAGACAATCACTAGAAGTGCTGTGAGGAATTCAAGTAACACCCTGCCACATCTCCATTTGAAAAAATAAAAGCTGAAAAATGAAGCCAAATTATTCTGTCCATTTTAAGCATAATAGCAAAAAGGCAGCAATATAATACACATGGCTCAAACTTGAACTTGATCACTGAGATATAACGCAGGGTCATTTATAAGTCTGTCTTGCTTGGTTCTTATTTATATCTCAAGTGCTGATTGTTTGGGATAAAAAAATAAATAAATATCTTAATAGCTTGAACTGGGATGAGACTGAAATGCCGAAATTCCAATGATTATAAAATAAGTTCACAAGAAGAAATATGCTGGATAACCTTTTTTTCCCCCCTGTACAGTAGCTCTTTGATCAATTATATATTTTTAAGGAAAATGTCTCAAAAACCATGGTGTTTTCTATATTTATTCATTTATTAATTTGTTTATTTGTTTTATTTTATTTGTCCTGTATTCCTCCCATCATCCCCAACCAGACGCAACAGATGACTGCCCATCCATAAGTCTGGTTCTGCCTGGAGATTTCTCCCTGTTAAAAGGAACGTTTTCTCTCTCACTGTCACCAAGTGCATACTCAAAAGGGGTCATTTGAGTCTCTCTATTATTATATGGTCTTTACCTTACAATATAAAATGCCTTGAGGTGACTGCTGTTGTCATTTGGTGCTAAATAATTAAAATGGAACTGAAAGAAATTGAATTTATATTTATTTATTTATTTATTTTTATCTATTGGTGTGACGTGTGCTTTCCCTTATGTGCCTTACCATATATGCACTTGACACTGAACCTGACATTGGGGGGGTACTAGCATGGCACTATCAGGATAAATGCTATGATTTTTCATTTAGCCCCAACATCTGGTCAAAGTTTCAGTCAGTCCAGGGGATTTTTTAATGGTGAACAACTGTGCCCACTGTACCCAAGCAAAGTCTTTTCAGATGTTAGAATATTGTCAGAAACCATCTGGAAAACATTGATTTAGCTGTGATCTTTTTTTAAAGTCTGCAAAATCTTTCAGCGTCCACTTGTGTCCATCCTTCATCACTCTTTACTAAATTAATGTTCCTGCATTTGCTACATAAGCAAATACAGGCTGTAGCTACACGCAAACCCCCACTAACACTGATTGAAGTGGGATTCTACAGGAGAGCTGTTTTACTGTGTTTGTTTTATTTTACGCCATCTGTGTGGTTTTATTTTACACCATCTGTGTATCTATGGCTGTGATGTGCCATATTTGCTTCCTGTTACACTGTCATTGTTTAGCCTCTTTTAAAAAGATATCTGACAAAGATGACAAAAAGGGATGTGCTCGTGCTCAATATGCTCCTGTCAGCGGAATGTAAAACTTTTTCAGACAATTTATTGAATTTTAACACTCCTGGATGGAGTGTTTTCATGTGAAAAATGTGTCCTCCTCAGAAATAAAATGTTTTTCAACTGTAAAGATTTATTGCAACAAGCTTTTTTTTTTTCAAAAATAAAAAAAGAACAGGTTCTATGTCAACAAACTGCCTGACAGGCCAGAGAATCAAGGCCCGTTGCCACTACCCAAGAGACTTGTGTCAAAAGACAGAGACCTGCTGACAAACTTTGCACGATTCTGCAAACCAGCTGCAGTTGGAATGTTAACATAAAGTAGCACTGTTAAAGTCTGTGTTACAAGATGGGTGCTTATATTCCTGAACACATTTTCAAATCACAAACATGCATGTACAACAAATGACAGTATACATGTGCAAAAACACCCCTGCATAGTGGGGTAGAACCTGTGGAGCACATTCAGACTCTGTGTCATAATGACTGTTTAGCAAATGGAAGAAATAAATAAATCATCATGGGACATTTCCTGTAAATGACACGAAAGTGAAGTTGCCTGGCAAGACACTGGTATTTCCTCTCAAGTATATTAGCATTGCTATACAAAGCGGTTTCTACAAGGTTCTTTGGCATAAGCGCAGCATATGTTCCTAACTAAGGTGTTACTTTACAAAAATAGCTAACTGAGGTTCCTGGAAGTGTTTGAAACAGCTCATTGTTGCCCAAAAGCTCTCCCTAATACGTTTCTATATTTGCTAAGGAACAAATATGGGAGTGGTTTGCAGGACGAGCTGAAAGCACCATTTGTGTAAGACAGGAAAAGAAATTGTGTAGAGTGCAAAAACAAAGATATGTTCCATGTTACTCATATGTTAAGGTTTTATCAAAACTCCAGACTCTTGCTTTCATAGTTAAAAGTTTCATGTGTATTTTCTGCTCAACAGTCTATTTTCTTTGTCAAATTGTTTTAAATAGTAAAAAAAACTTTAAATAGGACATTATCAGAAAATATATCACTCTGTATCAGGATCTTCATAAAAATAATTTATCACAGAGGCTTTAGAAAGGTTGAACTTTTCTGGAGTTAACATCTTTTAAAGTCTATAAAAAGCTGAATACTTTATCCTCAATGAGGCTCACAGATTTATCTGTTAGCATTTCCTCACTGCTCACAAATTTGTACCCAAAAAGCTTCAGTGTTGGCCCACAAACTTTCTGTACCACTTGGGCTATCTTGAACGGTAGCCTGAACCTCCATTTCTCTACTTGTTCAGATGAGTTTTTCTGTGTAGAGTAAACTCCGCTTGTCTCCTTTGAGGCCTGGGTGTTCTTCAGAATCCAGGATTTCACTTGTGGCGTGAATGGGATTCCAATAAACCTGTACATCTCGGTCGCTTTCTTCATGGGGAACCGAGCAATGTCCTCATACCGCACCAGCATGTATCGCTTGCGCAGCCATAATGGCTGTCTGAGGCCGATCTCGGCAGACATTCTGATATTGTCGCAATTTCCTTTCAGCTTCCTCACCTCGTCGTCGTCAATAGGAACATTTCCACCCACGGCCCACTCCTTCCAGTTCTTGTATTTGGCTGCAAAGGCCACCATGCGTGATGCCAAAATAGCCCGGGGATCGCGAACCAGCTGGATGAATTTTACATCAAGATGTGGGTCCTCAGCCAAAGGACGCAGAGTCTCGAGCTGGCGCACCCGTACCGACTTGATGGCAATGTGCTCTTTCTTAAGGCAGGACTCAGACGCCATTGTCAGGTTCAGGGGACCACAGCGTCTGGTCTTACAGCGATATCGTTCAAAAACCCCTTTGACAACAGGGCTACAGACAGACTTCTCACACAGAGAGCTGCTGGACTCCCTGCGAAAGAGGTCTGGGGTGATGTGGTCCACGGGAAGGGGGTCGATGAAGCTTTCTAGCAAAGAAAAGTCACACAGGAAGAGTTTTTGGAGCACATCACGGTATGCTTTGGCTGCCGCTGTAGCATTGGTGCCTCCAGTGTCCAAAGTCAACATCTTTTCCACGTGCCACAGAGGCTCAAACAGGTAAAACATGTTGTCTGCCTGCTGGTTGAAAAACTCGCCCACGAATGAAGAGCCTGTCCTAGTGGTGGCTAGCAGGAGAATGTGTTTTCTGCCCCTTCTCAATGCCCCTCGGTGCTCGCTGTAGTCCTCCAGCCGCCGCTTCATCAGTGTGACGTTCCTCTTGCTGATTGACGGACGGAAACTACTGTGCCTCATTAGAATGTGGGACAAACTGCTGGGTTGTTGAGAGGTTTGGGGGGTCTGCTTTAGCTTATCTGACACCCTAAAAGCATGAGAGAAACCAAACGTATGTTACATTTCAGGTTAACTAAAGTCAGAGCCTTAAGATCTAAAGCATTTTTATCTAATATCTAACATGTCACTCAGAAAAGATGAGCAAACCGGTGTAAATTCAATGCTCCATTCATGATTGAAATTGACTTACCTTGAGATAATGTTGTTTTCTTTCTCAATGATAACAAGTGCCATAAAAAAGACAATGGGTATAGTGTATTTGATCTTCATTCTTGGATGTGGCTGAGCTTCGATATGCTTTACAGACTGCTTCTTAATAGCTTCTGCCAATCTCGTCAAGTCGCCAGTTGCGTTCTTAAAGAGCCATCCAGTTATTTGTGTTCCCTGTTGTAGACAATGTTTTATCCTGCAAATGAAATGAACATCAACCTGTCAGCTACAAATTTTACACATTTGAGCAAGGCTGTGGTAGACAACTCATTTTACTATTTGTGTAAATGGGGAACCTAACAATGCACTGTGATGCTGAGTCACAGAGGTTCCACTTTTCTTTTATTTCTGAATTTGTTAGCTGCATACAGCACCGCTGCATTATGTTCTGCAAAACTGTGATGAGATGCAATTACTAAAAAAGAAACACCTATAATAAGAAGTTAAAAATACAAAAATGTATAACACAGTGTGTCTCATTAGATTTTAAGCTAGTCCTTGCCATGAGGAAGTTCTTGTTATCTTTAAGTGCAGCAGTGCGTTTCAGGAACATGCCTACCCACCATTGCAAGTCTGAGGGATGGTGCAAACTGTATTTATGAGTTAGTCTTTGTAGAGGTTGCTTTCAAAAATGAGTGGATAAACAACTATTAGGGCGCAAAGAAATGTGGGTACAGAGTGCAATCAAGGACAATTTTGTCAATTAAACTGTAATCCCACAGCTGCCAAGCTACTTGCCAAAAAAACTCGAGAGTTGTCTGGCTTGGAGTGAGATCCTTTACCTCCCACTGATGTAGATAACAGAACAGTCCAAATTGCCAGTTACTCCTCCATGTCAACACTAGGAGGATATCTTACACAGGGACTGATACAAGTCCAAATGCTAACAGGTATAACTGCACAGTCCTGGAATTGAAAGGGGAAATCCTGCTTGTCACTGAACCATAAATTGCAGTGCTCTGAGCCTGGAGGCCATTCAGTAGTTTTATAAGTCTGCAGAGGGCAAGTGGTGGGTAATCAAATGAAGATAAGGGTGGATTTAATGGTGCCTATTTGTGAATGTCTTGCACATTCTTGAAAGATTAATATTGGTTCACTTTTAAGATAATGGCAGCTTGACTCAGATCCCTGACTAATCTTGAGAATTAAGCATAATCCTGCTTACCTTGTCTGCTAGTGTTGGGTCAATACCACAGCAAGAGAAAATGAGACAGCCTCCACCTGGAGGATATTTGCAAAGCATCATTAAACTGCTGTTTTTTTTGTTTTTTGGTTTGTTTGTTTGTTTTTTGGGGGGTAATCAACAGATCTACAAGGAACAGGCCAACCTTTTCATGTAACTGCATCAGGCTATGATAAGATGCCAAATCCTGTTGGAAACCAGTTGGATGACCATTATTTTCTCAATTCTTTAATGTCTTTGCCTTTCTATGTTTCACACCTGGAGGTCCACTTCTCACATCCTGTTACAACTTCTGTCCAGGGCCATGTTTGAGAACAGAAGCCAGTTCAGATGACTGCAGTCTAAACACGGGGAATGGTTAGACACTCCCTGTGAAATTCTTTGAGTGGGAATGGGAAGTTTACAGCTCCAATAGAGCACTGTTGACGTGGAACGGCACGTAATGAAAAGGTGAACAGCCTGTGTAGTGAGACACGTTTTCACTGGAAGGAAAACTCAGCTCTGTCTTGCACCACCTTGCCGCATGCCACAACCACAAAGGCCTCTTTACACATGGAGTGAGTTTAAACCTCCCTTTGGGTAGAGATTGCAGAACATAAACTCCCAGGTCATTCAGACGTCACAGGGTCAGTGACTAAGCTGGTGGATGTTCCAAGTCATCTAGAACTGGTCAGATAAGACAACTACACCATATTAAATGAGTGAGTCTTCACACCCATGGGAGCTTTTTTAAACTGAGTAAATGAATTTCCAATGCCTGACCAAGCCAACAGATCTTTAGCACATGGAAAGTTATAGTACAACTGTTCTGCACTCTATGTAATACTGTTGTGCATTAACAAATTATGACATAGAGCAAAAATGATTTAACTTAATAAATAAGACACAAGTGGATGATTAGCAACAAAAATGTCTCTTTCTGTAACACTTATAGTTCTATGGGATTGAGTGCGTAGTTCTCATATATGATTCAAAATAAACAAAAATATTCAACATCAACCATTCATCAAGAAAATAAGTAGTCTGATGTTTTGTCATTTATATGGTAAATTAGATGTACACCAATTATCTCAGCCTATTGCATCTGCTGGGTAAAGTAGAAAAAAAGAAGCTGACATTCTTGAATATTCACAAACCACTGAGGCATATGACACGTTTGATCATCTGCTCATAACAAAACCGCCACTGCACCATTTATCATCTTGTTACAAATGCTTTTAATAGCTGCCTCTTATTTAATGTAAATCTTATGTGGAGACAAATTAAACACCAGCCAACCAAACCCATCTTGCTCGAGATTGCATTGCAAATGTGCACTGCGGTGTCCAACACATTTTTCTGATAGATGAAAAAGGATAAAGGGATTACAGTGGCAAATATTTTTGTATATATTTGGTTGCATTAATTCATTATGGGAAGTTTTATAATCATCGGAGGAAATATTGTACTCTATTTACTCAGTAACTAGAAACTTTACCAATAGTTTACTGAATTAATAGTAAATGACTTTGGGCTACAAACCTGTAGAAACTGTAGGAAATCACTCGTGGTGTAGAAGAGGGATGGACGCAGCCCTAACTGGTTTTACTTTAAGGCTAAACGTCTGAGTAAAAGTAAGAGGAAATGCATAGACAAGAATGAAATACCCCTTTTTTCCCACGATGTAAGCTATACCCCAGTAATTAAGATTATGCAGGGGGATATGCATGTGTGTTGAGTCATTGTGGTGATCTCAGAGCAGTTGTGGGGGTCATGCAGCACATCTGTAAGCCATAAACACATGCATCTTTTACTGTAAATGAATGGCGTTAATTTGCCGGCAACTTTATCTGTTAGTTTATAAAGATGCCACACTAAAAAACAGAAGGGCAGAGGGGAAAAGGAAGTCAGAGTAAAGCAGCAGTGTCTCTGGAGATCATGTGCTGCATTAAAAGGTCACAAGGACAAACTGAAATCATGCCTTCTTAATAAGAAAAAGAAAAACAGACGGAAAAGTCACGAGTCACTTGGAGTGATGTTGTTGTAGCCAAATGTTAGTTTTTCTTTATTCATTTCTAAAATATCATGCGAATATGTAAAGAACAGCTTGTCCGCTTTCTGTACCCACCATTACAAATGAACTGCGGTCTCTGAAGGCGTCCCGCTTTTCATCCACTTGATCAGCCTTCCCTCAAAGAGCGACACCGGAGAGAAATTAATTCCATTACTTTGCCAAGACTGCTTCACTTGTATGACAGAAAACAATCGAATTCAAAAGGAGAGGCTGGCCTAGTTTCAATGAGCAAAGCTCGTAGATGAGATGAAATCATGTTTGAGGGGACTGCAGGTCAGGCCGTTCGCTGAACTGAATGACAAATCTATCCAACAGTTGCGAGTCACTGAATCACACGGGAAACTTTGGTGAGGGAGCACTGGCTCACTGCCACGGCCCCTCACGGACCATTTCTTTAAAGTAACAAGCTAACTTTGCACACATAAACCACATGGTAAACAATATAGGTTAAATATAGGGGTGCTATCTAAATACTTATAACCTATGTGTTCCTTTTGGGGGTCAGTTTTAAGTTTAACTTTGTAGTTTTTGATGTCGTCGCAACAAAAAGGGCGAGCACTCCACCTACTGGAGAAAAGTATAACATATGGGTTACAGAGAGAACAAGGTGGACTGCAAATAAACATGGTTTCTTTTATATGACATCATAATAGCGTGGTTAAAGGTAGCCTACCTCAATCTTACTTTAAATTTTTACTCCAGGGTAACCTAAAGAGAAATTTTGTATGGCTTCTTTGCAGAATGATATTGTTTTTGTATGCACGGATAACGTAATATTTCAACATATGACCCAGGTGGTTTGAATACACAACAGTATGTAAGTGTCAATTTAATGTCAATTTTATTTATATGACACATTTCATTACATGTAAACTTAACATGGTTAATATCAAATACTTAAAATTCTATATCTACTATGACATTAAAGAAAAAAAACAGCAACAACAAAAAACAGAGCAATATAAGTTTACAAAAAATAAACATAAACACAGTTATGTGTATCATCCGCATACGATTGGTAGGATATTTTGTTCTTTATTTATTATTCTTTATGATAGCGCCAAGAGAGAGCATTACAATTCGAGAGTAATGGACCAAGGAACCACTGATTGAATTTTTTAATTTGTGCTGATCTCAAACTATTAATCGAAACTTAGAAACTTCTACCCTTTAAAATCATAAAGACTTTGAGTTAAGAAGTCAAGATCAGCAGTGTCGATAATGACTCTTTGAATCACTGCTGATCTTTAGGTCGTTGATCGGTTTAATTTGGTGCTGAAACCTGATTGGTACTCATCATAAATGAGTTGTAAGGTATACATTCAGTTGTTTATAAACAGTTCTTAAAAATATTTTGCTGAGAAAAGAAAGATGATAAACAGTTTTTCTTAGTAATAGTGTGATTACAGCACATCAGAGATAAACATTGAAAATGCCAGTCTCTAAAGAACTGTTGACAGTAATTACTAAACAAATTGCATTGTTTTAATTAATTGTACTTTGACCGGTTAAAAATAAAATACCACATTTTTACTTTCACTCTCTCAGTAGTAAACCTTAAAAAAATGATGTAATAATGCCAATGATATAACGCTGACATATGACATGTGGCATTGTGTAGAGTTAACCTCTGATAGGTTGTTGAATAAACACTTGTAGCCGCAAGTTTGTCGTTTACAGGGAAATTTTACATGTAGATATTTTATTCGCATTAAGATCCTTTTCTCTTTATCCGCCGAATGATTTAAAAGGTATTTAACGCCTCGCAATATTGTGGATTACTGCGTTAGAACTACAATTCCCATCAAATCTGTCGCTTCGTGATGACGCATAAGTAGAGAATTTTCAGGAAGGTTGCAAAACCGTTGCGTCAGAAAGTTGCGCACTTGTTTCTGGAAAGGTGATAGACGACATTTCTCTCGGTATCTAACGTTTACTTTCTATTCAGTATTTTGAACGTAGTGGATATAACAGATAAGACATATTTAGTCTGTAGTTATACGTGTGTTTGTTCAGCGGCCGTTAGGCTAAGGGTTAGTCGCATGATGTAACGGCGTTAGCTAGCTCGATTTTTGTGGCATTTGTTAGTGCAAGAGCATATTTTACACTGTTTTTGTGACTCTTAACTTAACAGTCACACGAATTTCTGTCAAAAATATTCCTAATGCTCCGTGTTTGTGTTTTAGAGTGACACGGGACTGTAATATATCATGACAATGTTGGTGGCGAGGCTAACGTGCCTGAAGGCTCTCCCGCTTGCTGGGCTCCGACCTGTGCTCACTCAGGGCTCCCCAGCCCTGAGGTCACCCATCCTGAAGACCTGTTCATCCCTGCTCAGGCCCCAGCAGGTACTTTAAAGTTGATCGCCAGGCTAACATATGCATACATAGCTTTTTTTGGCACTACTATGCTTTGTGGTTTCTGCATTTACCCTTCATTAGCCAGACTTTGTAGCAGTGGTTCCCAAATGGAGTGCCTCCAGCAAGTACTTGGGCACCAGTGAATACATAGTGAAGGAAATTTGAATTTAAGCTCTTAAGTTCCAGTGGAAAGATGACGTGTTAGGGTTAATAAAACCAGTCTGTTTGCTGAGTGTGGGGGAGAAAGGCATTATTTACTTAAATGTATCAAAACTAACCACTAGTACAATGCACTATCGAAATAAAATAAAGGAAAAATGTCAGTAGAAAATATGAGTCAGTGCCTTCTTTTAATATCAATTGTGGGTTGCTCTTGGGCCACATGGTCATTGTTATTCAAGTTATGGCTTCAGCTGTTTCACAGATGTCAGCGTTATTTATTGGGAGATGTTTGTGAATGTTGCCAATCAAACCAAAGAAAAACTTTGAAAGTAAACATCTGTGTTGTTAAAAAAAAAAAAAAAAAATCGTGGCCTTCTTCAAAACAGTATTGGAACTGAGCTTTGTTGGACTTTATGAAGCTGTCTGTTAAGGTGGTGGAGGCAAGTAATAACCAAGTTGAGTGGACTGCAAAGCAAAACGTAATAGGTTCAGAGGGTCAGTAATGCCTTTATTAACCAATACAATAAAAAGAAAATGTTAGGATGCTGTTTTGTACAGATAAATGCAAGTATGAGCACAACATGCCTGAAAACCATTGCTTTGTGAAACACTAAAAATGCAGCTACGCTTAGTTTTTCATCTTGGATAAAGCTGGTAGAAAACCTTATAAATTTTAGTCATTAGTTTGTAATGATCAGAGGGGATGCAACTGCAAGTAACTGGTGCTTGCAGCTGGACTAGAAACAGTGCAAATGTCAGATTGCTACTGCTCTAATTTGTTATGTAAATATGGTATTTTTTTGAAGCTGGAAATTTACTGCTTCCCCAGTTTTGATTTGTGGTGGGTGTGAAACCCTAACTCATGTTCAGCATTTGAAATTTCATGTAAAGCTGCTGCTTCTTCTTTCAGGGTTATTCCTCGAAGGCCAGGTTTGGTTTTCGCCGTGCAAGGACAACCAGAGACCAGCTAAAGGAAGCAGCTTTTGAACCAGCCACTGATACAGCCATCAAAAGTAAATGCTTTGAGACATACTTCATTTGGCACAGTTACATATTTTCTACTAGTTTATAGCTTGAATTCTATGCTGTCTACTGGCTTAAGGGAGACCTGTTAAGCTTTCACATATTTTCTGTTATTCATGTCTATGGATAAGTAAAATTTTCTTTATATACTACCTTTCAAGACAAAGATCACAAAGTGCTTCACAAAGAAATCCCAGAGCATTTAAAACAAACAAAGTTAACCAAACACAATTCCAAAAAGATGAGTTTTTAGTTCTTTTTTTAAAAGAGACTACAGATCTCAAGCTCAGAGGAAGCGAGTTCCAGAGTCGGTGGTAAACGCTCTGTCTCACTTAGTTCTCAGCCTTGAATGCTGTATAACAAGTAGGTCCTGATCACATGACCTCAGGGACCTGCTAGGGACATAGGGCTGTAGAAGTTCACTAATGTAAGCTGGTGCTTGTTCATGAAGAGCTCTAAAAGTCAGAACCAGAATCTTAAAATGGACTCTGATTTAATGGGGAGCCAATGCAGCTGTATTAGCAACAGTGTCACATGCGAGTACTTAGAGGATTTGGTAAGAAGGCTTGCTGCAGCGTTTTAAACAACCTGCAGACGTTCCAGGGAGTTTTTGCTTAGACAATATAAACAATGAATTACAGTAATCCAAACATGATGAAATGAATGCATGAATAACAATCTCCAGTTCAGTGCGTGATATAATAGGACTTAATTTAACAATGTGTCTTAAGTGATAAAAGCAAGACCGAACCAGAGATTTGACATGACACACTCGCATCCAAAGTGAGAGTGGAGTCAAAAGTTACCCCAAGGTTCCTGATAGACGATTTAACAAATGTCGAAAGGGGACCAAGAGCTTTCATTATCTTAGGTGCAAATCTGTCAGGAGGACATACTCCGTTTCCACCATATGTCAGACAGTCAGGTGAGAAGAAAGCTGTCTTACCTGTGATTAATTGGCTGGGGGCGCTGCACAGAACCCAGTATAAAATAAATAACGAGTATTTTAAAATGCAAATCCTGCAAAACTACTCCATTTTTAGAGAAAAACATGAGATCTCATGGTTTAAAATGGTTTTGTTATAGTAAACCTTGTTTCCTTTGAAGCAAAAATTAGAAAATTTCAAGAATTAAGGGCTATTATATTTGTGCTGTAGAAAATCCAAGAAAATATTATAAAATGTATCTCAAATGATTTTTGTTGTGTCTCAAGTTGATAGCATGGGGAGAATGATACTGGCTGGAGGTGCAGCAGTTGGCCTTGGCGCTCTGTGCTATTATGGACTTGGCATGTCCAGTGATGTCGGTGCCATTGAGAAAGCAATGTGAGTAACAGATTTATTTTACCAGCAGCACTTGAATTTTATTTTGAAATACAGACCAGTAGAAAAGTGATGGTATCATACAAACTAAAGGCTTCTTTTCATCTTTGTACAGGATCTGGCCTCAGTATGTGAAGGACAGGATCCACTCTACCTACATGTACTTTGCAGGCAGTGTTGGGCTGACGGCTCTGTCAGCTGTAGCTGTGAGCAGGACCCCGGCTTTAATGGGGCTGATGATAAGAGGATCCTGGCTGGTAAGCTTTACAATACTTGCTTGCTTTTTAAAGGTCTTTACTCCACTGCAGCATTATCTTTTTATTTTTTTAACCTAAGAATTACATATTACGGAGCTTGTTTAGTCATATACCAATTTTTAAACCGTAGTTTATCTGATGTACTTGAATTTTTCAGTTGAACTTAATTAATATGATGATTTGTTTGTTCCCACCTAGGCAATTGGAGCAACTTTTGCTGCTATGATTGGTGCAGGCATGCTGGTCAGGTCCATTTCATATGAGCACAGCCCAGTGCCCAAACACCTCGCTTGGATGCTCCATGCAGGTTTGTATTTTTAAATATTTTGTAAGAAATTTCTCAGCCCTGTTGTTTCTGGTATGTAGTTGCCTTGGTTGAACACTAGAAGGCAGTCTTAGAACAGGTCGGAGGAAAAAGCTGCTGTTGTCCTTTAAGCTTCAACACTATGCTAATTGATGGCACTAATACCATTTGGTGCTGTTTATTTAATTAAAAAAAAACAACGCTTTTTTATTATTATTTATTTTATTTTTTTTAACCTTTCTTTTAATAATCAATAAGGTGTGATGGGTGCTGTGATTGCCCCCCTCACTCTCCTGGGAGGGCCTCTGATGATGAGGGCTGTCTGGTACACCGCGGGCATCGTGGGAGGTCTGTCTACTGTTGCAATGTGTGCCCCAAGTGAGAAGTTCCTCAATATGGGAGGGCCATTGGCTGTTGGATTTGGAGTGGTGTTTGCTTCCTCTCTTGGTTAGTATAATGCACTTTTATTTCATCAACCCTGTTTATAGATGGCTATGAATTTTACAAGCTAGAGGGCATTCAGGCTGAAAATGTTCCTGAATAAATTGCCTTTGTGTTTCAGTCTGTGGTCTCATTGAAATGAAAGTATAAGGAAGCAGCTGCTTTTTTTTTTGTTTGTTTTATTTTTTTCAGTGTTGAAAATCTGATCTCCAACCTAATGTAATGCACTCTATTTATAGGCTGTCAAATATATTTAAACTGCAGTGTCCTTTTTGCATTGAAGTGGTTTTGTTCCTGTGGAACCACACGAGAAGCTTCATTTTCATAATAACGATATTCATAAAAAAATAAATCTGACAAGTAAATTAGTTTTTCTTTCTTTATCCAAATCATTTCTGATTCCCATGAGATAACAGCAGATGGTAACCAAATATCAGATATCAGTTTTGTGTAGAAATGCATTTGAATATACAACAGTAATTAATTGGTAAAAAGTAATACATAGCACAGTGTTTGTCTATTGTTAGGGGTAACACTTTTGTTCAAATTAAACAGTAGTGGAGTCGGCATCCACTTAAAGATGAAGTGAAATGTATATTGGGGAAATTTAACTGTAAAAGGGGCATTCTTGGTCTTCCCCGTATCTTCTTGTTGGATACTTTGTAAGAGAAAGTGTACACCTATGGAGTAGTTTGGGTATAAGAAAAAAATAGAAAATGGGGTGGATAGTGTGCATCTCTGTCCAGAAAAGCAAAACAAGTGATTTCAAAATTCAGTTCACCTGGCAGTTAAGACATATTCATGAATTAATATAAATGTATAAATAACTGCAAGTTGGTTAATAATTGAATCCCCCGAGTTAAGGTCTGTGACAGCCAGCTACAAGTTTCAAATGTTTTTACAGAAACTACCATGCCAGGCATTGGCTTCATACTCGCATATGTGTGTTGTGCAGTATTATAACGATACCATTACCTGCTTATTAGTTTTCTATATTGTAACTTTTAGTTGATGGCTGCACAGAAATTGTACTTGTCAGACTCGATTTAAATTTTCTTTTGTTTTCTTCAGGATCAATGTTCCTGCCACCCACCTCAGCATTCGGAGCAGGGCTCTACTCCATTGCTGTCTACGGAGGCCTGGTCCTGTTCAGCATGTTCCTCCTCTATGATACACAGAAGGTTATCAAGCGGGCAGAGACACACCCACTCTATGGCGTACAGAAATATGACCCTATCAATGCGTAAGTCACTTCAGGAATTAAAGTGCACTAAAAATAACTGTTTTTGAAGATTATTGTTGGTAATCTACTTGTACCGATGTGTGGATCTGATACATTTATTCATTTAATCTTACAGGTGTATGGGGATTTACTTGGACACACTGAATATTTTCGTGAGGCTGGTGATGATTCTAGCTAACGGCGGCAGCGGCAGGAGGAAGTAAACGCCATCATGACTCCAGCTTCACTTTTATCTTCCATGGAGCCTGAGAAAGTCATGTTTACTGCTAGCAGCATAAACCAGACAACTGATGTTATCTTTTAGAGACAAATCCTATCTAACTGCTAGATCAACATGAATGCTTTTAAAGCATGTAAAGATGTGGATTGCACTGTGTACCAAGGTACCTGTCAAAGTAAAGAAGATAACACAGAGATTGTACTTTGATTTTTGAAAGTATCTGGTTTATCCTGGGACGCTTAACAGATGAGTTAAATCTGTCAGTTTAATTTTGCCTCCCTCAGAAGTCATTTGTATTATTCTCTGTTTTCTATTTATTTCCACTTGGTGGTGTTTCAGTTTTTATTTGGAATGAAAATCCAGGAAAATGTCACAGAACAACCAAAAGGCCACATATGTCAGCCATAGATTGGTCCACATTCACAGTACAATAAAAAGACTATGCTGGATGTAATTGCGAAGAAATTCTCTGGTATAGCACTTATGTAATGGGTTAAAGAGGCTAACAGTGGTTCTTAATGGGTTTTTTTTGTTTTGTTTTGTTTTGTTTTTTTTGGAAAAGAATAAAATAATTTAAACAAAGTAAATAAGTCCATGTGATGTTTTTTGCAAGATGTTGCTGATGGAGATTTTTGTAGTTTTGTCTGCACTGGATAATATATTGGGAATGATAACTTAAGCGACATGCAAAACTGCCCAGTCAAATAACTATACTAATATGCTGTATAGCAGTATAATAATGCATATTAATAAACTGTTGATTATGATCCACAGGTGCACTCATGCACATTGAAATGCTGCTATTCTTAGTAACACCTGTGCTTACGTGCCGTGATGACGGTGCAGTAAAAATATCTGCTCTGGCCAGTAAGTCAGAGCGATAAAGTTCAGTGACCTGCAAAACAAGCTTTCGTTCAAACAATTAGGGCACTTCATAAAATTAATTGTTGTGAGCTGTGGTCTAAACAGAATTGCCACTAAATAACCTCAAACTTAAATATTTTTATGTTTATTTAGCTCTCCCCAATTCAGACCAGACTGAGACCAGCAGGAGTCCACCTTGTATTTCCCTATAAACAGTCAGTGTGTTGCAGCAGATGACAAAGGCTTAGTGTAGTAATCCTCTTGTGTACCATCTGGCTGTTCCTCTAAAATTAAACCTTCAAACCAGGGCACTTGCAACAGATGCTAACATCTGTAAATATGCAGGTGTTTCATTAAAGCACATGCACGTGGCACACAGCTGTCAGGCATGGTTTTAAGTCTCAGATAATGTTCATGTTTAGGACACGTATGATTCATGTATTCTGTGTATTGAAAAATCCCACAGATGGGAGGGATAAAAAGGGCAATAATGGAGGAGCCAAGAGAAAGCTCCAGTTTGCAGAGACCTGCCATTACTAGGGATAAAAATTGGTTACTGCCAGTCATTTTCAGATTGATGACCAATATTTGGTAGAGTTCCAAAGCTGTTACTGCATAAAATAGGCATGAAGCAGTTTGTGTTTAAACGTTCAGATGACAGTTATCTGTGCTGGCTCTTTTGTCACTTCAACACGTGACGCTGTAGAAACTGATGCATCATCAGTACTATTCTTATTCTGTTGTCACTGTTTTGTTTTTAAAAAACATGATTGTTCAAGCAAGCAGCATGACTCTAAGGATGGCATCTGTCAGGTCTATTGCTCTCTAAGCAGGGGCTATGTCCAGGGGTGGGGCATGGGGTGGTATAGCCCCTCCCCGGTTGTCTTCTCTGCCAAAGCCACTGGATAAGACTACTGTTAATTGTACAATACCCAACACCAATGGATAACTTACTTAAAGGAATTACTCAAATAGTTTATCACAGTGCAATTTTAATGTACTTACATTTTTAAGTGCTTTTATTTAATGTTATGCTGCTCCTTACTGCTTATACTCAACTATGGTTTTGATTCACATTTTTAACTCCATACCATTTATTTACTTATTATTTTAACAGTTATTTAATATAAGCCTCTATGCCGTATTATTAGCTATAAACAAAATGAGTAAAAAAAAATCATACTCAGCTACATTAGAGTGACAAACAGTAATTCATTATGAATAATAGTGATCCAGTAATATAATGCAGTGTAGGGCATATGCATATTGACTATTCTGCTTCAAGTATATTTTGATAATGATATGTTTTATATTATTATTTTGGTATTTGACAGTGGTACTTACCAGAATATTTTTTTTCTGATGTTTCTGTACTGGTTAATCCACTTCAAGCTCTTTAATCAAAATGTTAAAATAGAATAATATAATTACTATATAATGCCACTGTACATCTATTATTGTGAATATAGGAGATCTAATTAATTATTTTGAGCTTCTATGCTTCTGCTCTAACATTTTTCTGCCTTAAATGTGAAATATTCAGCTAGGGACTATTTTTATACCTGTGAATACAGGAAGTGCACACTCTACACTTTTTACAGTTAACACAGTAGCTCACATGACATGAAAAGGTGCAAAACTCTCTCTTTAACTGTTGTCAAGGTTGCAAGCTCAACACGTCATACTCGATTTTTCCACTCTGGTCTTCAGAGTGTCACTTTTTTTTCTTTCATAAAATCAGCTCTTCTGAATCAAGCATTATGCTTTGTCTTTGACCTGATTTGTCGGCTGATAATTCATACCAGAAGGATATCTTACAGTTTTTTATTTTTTATTATTTATTTTACTTTTATATTTTATATTTTATTTTTTATTTGTTCTTGTTTTTGTTTTTTGTTTGGCCACATGGTGTGATTGGCTTCTCTCCTTTTTATTTATAGGGTTTTAATAAGCCCATTAGTCACATATAGTCACAGTGGCCTAAACTGCCCGCTGTTGTCACTCTTGCCTGCTCATTTACCAACACTAGCCTTAGCTGCACTTAGATCTCGCTTGCACTTACAGCCAATAAGCTTTCTTTAGATCTTGCAGTCTACTTTCCCCAGGAAACCTAGTGACCTGCCAGTTGCCCTGTCTCACCACAAAAAACATGACAAAACAAACTGCTGATAATAACAACCAAACAAAAATCTGAGCTACAAACATTTCTTATCATTGTTTCCAGACTAAACATGGATGCAGTGCCTCATGTGTGCGCCTGTCAAATGTGTGGTGAGGTGTGATGATCACACCATATTGTGTGAAACCTGAACTCTGGTCCCTCAATGATCCAGGAGAATTTGGAATGAGAGCAGTGTGGTAGAAGATGTGTGCAGAGAGAAGGGATGCGTCACTGGATTAGTGCCTGAGACGCTGTCCCAGCCTCTTCCTACTTCTGAGCCTGCTGAGACGCCTCAAGAAGGGCACGACACTCACTGCTCGCTTTCCCTCCACCAAGCCTTCCACATGAGCCAGCCAAGCCTTACCGCCCCACCAGGATGAAGAAAGAAAAGAAAACGCATGCTTTACTGTTTCTCCTTATGCTTCACTTCACCTCGGGTAAGGCTCTGCTTTTCCTTTATTGTCTTTGTTGTGTGTGGTTAAGACTTCTTGCCTCGCACTTATCTGGTTAATCCTCTAACACAGAGAGGGCATGTCTGTCTTAGTGTGGACTTTTATGTTGCTTGTACTTCATAAATTTCAACATGCAATGCTGTTTTTGTCTGTTTTAATACTGCAGCCTTACATATTTCTAATTTAAACACTTTCCTCCTCCCTGCTTTCAATTCCTGCCCTTTTTAGCAAGTGAGTGCAACTCTTCTCACTGTAAATAATAATAATTAAGGAGATTTTTCTATTAAAAAATAATTTGATATGGTGAGAGACATTTGTGGGGTTTATACAGTGTATGGAGCAGCTTTCTTTTAGATTAGGTCATTGTTTTTGTTTTATATCTTTCTTCTGCTCAAATAACTTGGATCGTCTTTTTCTTTCTTGTTTTTTAATCATTAAGGGCAATCAGACTATGCTCCATATTTTTACGATAATGGTCCCAGCAGTACAAATGGAAATATGGCCTTGTTCAGCATCTCTGAGGATACACCCGTTGGTAAGGCTCCCATGGAATTAAATAATTTTTATTATTATTATTATTAATAATAATAATAATAATGATATTAAGTTTGGTATAATTTGAGTGTGTGTTTACATTTAGTGTAGTTAGAGATGTGTGGTTTAAGTACCTAAGTGTTATAATGAAATGATCACGCATGGTGCTGAGGCTCCAGCTAATCACTATAAGATCTTTTGGATTGTGACGTACATCAAAGTCTTACGGGAAGAAAACACTATGGGTAGTGGCTCATCTGACCTAACCTGCCAAACGTGCCTTTTACACTAGTGCTGCATATAGACATGTCACGTTTCTGGCCCATTTCAAAGGTTTTGTCCCTGTATGTGTTCTTTTCTCATAGGAACACAGATATACATCTTGAATGGCACAGATCCAGAGGAAGATCCAGTACGATATGGTCTTACTTTTGAAAAGGGCTCTACAGAATATTTTAGAGTGGACCCAAAGTCAGGAAATGTGACTCTAATTCAGGAGCTCGACAGAGAGGTAAGCATTTTAATAAAGTCTCCTGGTTTGGAAACAGACACAAAAAACCCCCCCTTTGGCTCAGAGTGATGTGACATCTTTATTTTTCATAGAAACAAGATGAAATCTCAGTGCACGTGAGCATAACGGATGGTCGTAATAAAGTAAGCTCTATAATCTACAGTGCAATTCAGTTTACAGTCACATTTTAATACTGCAATTTAACTGGAAACTGTATCACAAATATTAAGATTAAGTATTACTTCAAAAAAGTGCCATGACAGTCTGAAAAATCTATTTAACTGTACATCATGACATTTTCTCTGAGTGAGATTTAGATGATTTCTCTGCAAACAATGTCCTATTTTATAATCTGTAGCAAAAGTAACTGTTTTGGAAATTTGTAATTGCTTTTCATGTTTGTTTCAGGTTGTTGAGACAGTGAGAGTCTTTGTCACGGATACCAATGATGAACCACCTGAATTTCAAAATTTGCCTTTTATTATTGATATTCCAGAGGTATATTATATAAAATAACTATACAGTTATAATATAATATATTTATTATAGATGCATTCTAGAGTGTTTTTTTCTGACTGTAATAAATGTGTCAAACTAATTAAATAATAGAGATTTAATATCGTTTTAACATTATTGCACTTTTTGCTCCTTTACCAGGACACTGCTCCAGGAAGTAGCATCTATAGAGTCCAAGCAGTGGATAAAGATATGGGCTCTGGAGGAAGTGTTTCCTATTTTCTACAGGTAACTTTACAGCTTCATTGTTATGCACTTTTGTTACCATGGCAACTTTAAAACCACTTGAGTAGTGACTCCCAAATGGCAAATGTTTTTGAAGTTGAATTGAAGTAAACATTCACAAAGCCACCACAAGCCAAAATTCAGGCACGTTAAAGAAGTTGTTTTGAATTTTAAGCACTAAATTGCTGTTTTCATTTTGATTCTAATTTGGTTGTTTAAACTCAGGTGAAAAATGCTAGCCACATATCACAAATTAGAAACAATATAATGCACACAGATCCAAATATTTTCCAAAACATTCATACTTGGTTAACTCTGGCTTCTGCATCTATGTTTACTGAGCCATCAGTCAGAAAAAAGCACTCTCCAAAATGTAGCAGCTAGGCTTCTACAGCAACACGTGCGCAGAAAAGTGACTTAGTGTAACCTAAGCTAAAACAGTTAAAGCTTATTTTAGCCATGTTGCACATGGCGCCCAGATGAATACTGAGTTGACCGTAAGAGTGTACTAATCACAGACAGGGCTTTTTATAGCTTTACACCTCTTTACATCTTCAGCTCTCTTAACTCTCACATCCTGGAATACTCCCTAAAGTCTGCCAACACCTTTATTCTCTTAGAGCCTAAAATGTATTTAAAATTTTGAAGAAGGGTTTTTTTTCATAATTTTAGCATTTCATTTTTTTCATATCTTCATTTTTCTAGTTTTTCTAGTTTTTTTTAATGCTCATCTATGGTTTGAGTCAATTTCTGCTTTGCAATCCATTTAAAAATCAATTATATTTTTTATTACTAAGACTGCAACTCTATTACGCAAATAGTGACACTTTTAACTAGCGTTATATGACCCTAACACTCAGGGATAACCAGAGGTCGACTTGACATCATGAGCACTGCGCAACCATGCGGAGGGAGGAAAAGGGCATTTGAGTGATGGGAGAGTGATGCAGGGAAAGATTAATCTCATACCAGAGAGCAGCCTGGAAATCGTGTTACTTTAGTGGATTAAATTTCAATTACATTTGAGCATGACATTGAAAGCTTAATAGGGGCTTAGGTTTGGTCTGGGCCAACAGCTGACAGCACAGTGGTTGTTAGTATCCATGTGTCAATTGTGAGACAAAGCTACCCTGAAATGCCAAGGTTAAAATGAGCCAGGCTAAGATTGATTGGTACCATATCAGAAATTAGCTTTATTGGTTTTCATTGCTAAATTTAAGTACAAATAAAGCACTTCTACTGCTATCCTTATTAACTGTGACTGTTTATATTATCAGACCTCCCCATTCACCAAGTTCGCCATTGATGGACACAGTGGGATCCTCAGAGTCAAACCCGGTGAGACTTTGGACTTTGAGACCACACCAACGCATTTTGTGACTGTAGTTGCAAAGGTGAGAGGTCACTGTGACACTTTTAGATTTGGGTTGTCCCTTTATTTTCTTAATCAGGTGGTCTTAATACCTGTATACACAGTGAGTAGTTAAGTTTGCAGGTATCTCTGTCCTCAAATGTAAAGGATTTTCAACATTTACATCATGTATTTTTGACATGTAATTGCATCATTTATGGGGTTGAAAACAGATAAATGAAATTGCAGTTTAAAATTATTTAATTCTATGTAGAAAATTACATGAAATATAAAAATTAATTATTTGAGTTTATCAATATAAGACTTCCTTTTAATATGAAAAAAAAAAAACTCCTGCAGAACTAGATTCAGGGTAAAAGGCTTTTTATCTTCACTGATTTGGGTGAGAGAAAAGCAAAGACTGAAAAAGGGGGACAGGGAGCTAAAAAAAAATCTGTTGGGGAGTGGTGAGATTTTAACTTGCTGGTCTGCTGACGCACTGAAAGTCCTGCTTCCAAAATAAGTATAATTTATCACTGTGAATAATAGTTTGATGGGGAAAGCTAGTTTATTTTTTGTGGCCTCAGCTCTTGGTTACTTAAATACCTGGCTGTGATAACATTTAGTAAATAACACAGTTATTAGAAAGATAAATCAGTGATGAAGTTGTAACAGAAGCATGAGGTAAAGTGAAAAATAATATCCCAGTGTTCCCAATTAATAATGAATTTCATTGCCTAGCTTCTGATTTTTATTAAGGTGTAAGATTTTCCTAGTTTAACTGGAAATCAGACAATAATTGCTTATAAAATTACCAATATATATGTATATGTATATATATATAATTAATATAAAACACCATGAACATGTATCTAAAATCTTATGTATGTGCTTCTCATATTTCATTCATTTTTTTCTGCACTTTGCGATTTTTAGCAAGTTAACAAAAACCAAACTCTTTCAACTTTTTCAATCAAGAAATCTTTTTAAAGTGCAAGTAACATAACATTTATTAGGTTAAAATACTAAAATAAATATATTTTTGGTTAAATTAAATTTTTATTGTCTTTTTTGGGGCTGGCTTCAAGCTGCTATGGCACATATCATGTAGTAAAGATCCCATAATCCCAACATGGCCAAATGTAAAATGAACTTAAACATGTTTTGGATTAAATATAAAGGTGTAGCTAATTATGCCATGTGGTAACTCTGTTTTTGCCTTGTTGTTGTCTCAGGACGGCGGTGGAAAGTACAAGGGGAAGCATCAGGTGTTGACCTCCACAGCCACAGTAACAATTAATGTTATTGATTCCCAAGACATGCCTCCATACTTTGTAGGAACACCATATTTTGGATACATCTATGAAGTCTCTGTTCCTGTAAGTTCTGGTCACATTCACGACAGTAAAGTTGATTATGGTTATTGCTTTTGTCTCCATTATGTTGATGTGCTTTTTTGCTTCTAGGGCTCTGAAATATTCACAGTGTACGCTAAAGATGGTGACCAAAGCAATCCTAACCCGATACATTATTCCATTATTAATGGTAAGAACAATAACAAAAAGAGAAAAGTGCCAGGTTTAGTTGCTTGTTCGTAAAGCAAAGGTGTGTTATTGTGTCTTCTTTTAGATTATGATCAGATTTCAAACAAAACTTCTATCAACACCTTTCAGGTAGCGATGGTGTGTTCGACATAAATAGCACAAGTGGTTGCATCACCCTGACAACTTTTCCATCTTTGCTGAAAAATGAGCTGTATGAAATCAAGGTCAAGGTAACAAGTTATTTTCTACTTATCTTCATGTTTAAAAGAAACTTTTCACCACAGTAGCTTGTGAAACCACCTTTAGCAGAGATAACTTGAACAAATAGGGTTTTTTTGTACGACTTCATCAGTCTCTTGCACGGTTGTGGATGAAGTTTGGCCCACTCTTTACAATCTTGCTTCAGTTCGTCGAGTTTTGCAGGTATTTGTTTATGGACAGCTCTCTTAAGTGCCTGTCAAAGTATCTTAATCAGTTTTAGGTCTGGACTTTGACTGGGCCATTATAGCACCTTGATTCTTTACTTTTCTCAGCCATTCTGTTGTAGGTTAACTGCCGTGCTTAAAGTCATCACCGTTGTCCAGACCCAGTTTTGGCCAAGCTTTGTCTGTCAGGCAGATGGGCTCACATTTGACTCTAGAAAGTATAGAAAGGAGTTCATGGTTGACTCGATGATTGCAAGGTGCCCAGGTGCTGTGGCTGCAAAACAGGCCCAAATCATCACCCCTCCACTACCGTGTTTCACAGTTGGTATGAGGTGTTTGTGACGATATGCTGTGTTTGATTTTCACCAAATGTGGTGCTGTGCATTATGGCCAAACATTCACTTCGATCTTGTGTAGCCAAAGGACATTGTTCCAGAAGTCTTGGAGTTTCTTCAGATGCAATTTTGCAAACCTAAGCTGTACTGCTATATTCTTTTTAGACAGAAGAGACTTTCCTCTGGCAAACCTTCTAAAATGTTGTGGTTGGGTTTTGCTTGGCCTTGGGTTGTATTTTCTGGAATGTCCACTCCTAGGAAAATTGTTGCATTGTGTTAACATACACCTGAATGCTCCAGACCAGCAAAATTCCAAAACTTCTTATTGTATAGAGGTGGTCTTGCTGATGATCAGTTAAATAAATGCATTTGATTAGAGGCATCTTGCTGCTTCTCCTTCTGGAATAGTTTTTCACATGACTGCATAGAGTCCTATGAAAACTTCCTTTTTTCACCTGTGCTTCTTACTCTCATTGACTGTAATTTTATTTACTTTTGTATTTTTTAAACTGAAGGCGTCTGAGGGAGGCCCAAACCATGAGCTCGAGGACTATGATGTTACAACAGTGACTGTCCGTGTGGTTGATCTCAACAACCACCCCCCAACCTTTTACGGAGAAAATGGACCACAGAACAAATTTGAAGTCACCATGTACGAGCATCCACCTGCAGGGGAGATCCTCCGCGGCTTCAAGATCACAGTCAATGACTCTGATCAGGTACATAAATTCCCAAATTGCAAATATCTAACTCATCCTTTGATTCATTCCTTAGACATGCAGTAGTGTGGCGTTACTAATCAATAACTGTGATGAAAGCTGGTGCAATAATATTAAAATTTAGAGTATATTAGCCAGTTGACAGAGCCATTTAAAATCCACGTACATAGAATAGAATAGAATAGAATAGAATAGAATAGAATAGAATAATCCTTTAATTGTCCCACAAGGGGAAATTTGTTTGTAACAGCAGCCAGAGACACATACAAACAAACAAACAAACAAACAAACAGTACACAGGACACAGAAAAGAAACATACTCAATTTTACATATTTACATCAAGAAAGACAATGGTTACCAAAGTAACTGTACAGTTTTAAATTAAATAAATTAAATACAGATAAGAGGCAATACCCAGGTTGTAGTGTGAAGATAAGAATAGTGCAGTTACAGCACTGATGTAAACCTCTATGTTTGTTGGGAGCAGTTTTGATTGTACAGTCTGACAGCTGCAGGGAGGAAGGACCTGTGGAAACGCTCCTTCATGCATCTAGGATGCAGCAGTCTGTCACTGAAGGAGCTCTGCAGTTCAGCAACATTTACATGCATGGGGTGGGAGACTCTGTCCATACATATGTGAAAACAAGCATACAAATTTATTGAAAGTAAAAATGTCACTCACTATGCTGCCATAGTTGGTCTCCACAACCTGTTTATAATGGCTCATGTAGTGTGACGTGACACACTCTTATACTCTTATTTATGTGGTGGTGACAGCTCAGGAGGTAGCGCAAGTCATATAATAATCGGAAGTTGGTGGTTCAATCCCAGGCTGCTCCAGTCTGCGTGCCAAATCCTTGGGCTAACTGCGAACCCCAAGTTGCATCTGATGATGTGTGTGAATGTTAGATAGAAAGCACTTAAGCATAAAAAAAAGTGTTTGTGTGGATGGGTGAATAATACATGTTGTATAAAGTGCTTTTAGTGCTCAGGTAGAGTAGAAAAGCGTTATAAAAGAACCAGTCAGTTTATGTGATGGATTTCGGTATTGTGCTGGCATTTTTTAGGGAGCAAATGCCAAATTTAAGCTGAGGCTAGTGGGGCCAAGCCGAGTGCTTCGTGTGGTTCCCCAGACAGTCCTGAATGAAGCACAGGTGACCATCATTGTGGAAGACACATCCGGCATCGACTATGAAAAGGGGCCAACTCTCTCTTTTAAGGTGAGGCGTCATACGGGCAATATTACAACAGGAAATATGGATGAAGACCTGCCGTCATTTTGATTAATGGCTTTAGCCCATGAATTAATTGCATTTTCGTTAACTTAAGCTTTGCCTGTATACTAATACTTTGCAAATGTTGCAACATAAATACTTATTAATTTCTTATGGGAGCCCACATCCTACGATTAGGATTACTTCACCGACACAATATGAAAATAAACTAAAATAACTCCCATATAAGGATTTTGAGCTGTGTGACATTGAAAGCACATGACACTTCCCCAGGCTTCTAAATCATACACAGTAAATATCCATAATTCTTATAACAGAACACACATGACATAGCTCACCTTTTGTAAACTGCCATAAAGATAATGTACTCCAATCATTTGTGTTTTATAAACGACTCAGGCTAAAAAGCCATCTGTTGATATGACTGTAGATAAGCAATAACAACATTAGCACCCTATTAGCCATTAGCAAGTCTCTGACTGTTCTGATTTATTGCACTGACTGCACTGACATTAATTTAAAATTTAAAATCAAAAATCAAATCTGAAAATATTTTCTTTAGGCTTACAGTTTCACAGAGTAGCCAGTGTGGCTTTAGATTGCTGTCTATCCATAAACTCACTGATTATGAGTAGACTCATAATCAGTGAGTTTCAGCACTAATTTAATCATCCTGAGTGTGTCTTCCTGCAGCTCCTGGCAGTGGAGATTGACACCCCTGAACGGTTCAGTGCAACAGCGGACATAGTGATCAACCTGCTGGACACAAATGACAACATCCCTAAATTCACATCTGAGTATTACATCGCCAGGGTCCCTGAGAACTCTCCTGGAGGCTCCAGTGTTTCATCTGTAACAGTGAGTCAGTCACGGTGAAACTCAGCTTTAACCCGATCAAAGTGATTATATAATCCATCTTTCCTCCATTAAATGCATATTGCTCAGCACAGTTCATTAGATAAAAGCAGATTGGTGCCAGACAAAAACAGGCTTAGCGCTCTCTTGCTTCAGTTTGCTACTCCTGGTTATGAAATTTGTTATCTCCATGTCACAATCTGGCATATGTCCTATGTTGCTCCTCATAGAGGGAGATTATTAAAAAAAATATTGGCACATTTGTCCCTTGCTTGTCATCATACTGTAGGAACCCTGCAACCAGGCAACGTGTCCAAGCTAAACAGTGAGAAGTAAAAAGCTTGATTTTGCTTCAAGGTTAATCATGCTGACCCATGCTTGCTGAACATCCCCTCACAACACACTGTATATGAGCTTAAGACCCTATCTAGTTGTCCACAAGGGGTTTTAGTAAAAATAAAGGACACAATAAATCATGTTCAGTCACCTTAAAGTAATCGTATTTATTTAAGTTATACATTTATACACTATTACGATGTAATTTGCCAAATAAGTAAATAAGATTGTTTCAAAGCGTACATTTTTTAATATTTTGTTGTGTAAGCATGAGGTGTATAATCACCTTCCTTTTTTTTTTTCCTCTAGGCAAACGATCCAGATTCTGGGCCTTGGGGTGAAGTCAAATATACGATTTATGGATCAGGATCTGATTTGTGAGTATAAACCTTTCATTGCTGCCCGTTTAGGTTCATTCTGATCAGATATTTAATGCTGGCATTTCTACAAAATGCATTGTTCACAGCCTAAAGTTATTTTGAAAGTCTGAGTCAAAAATGCTCAGAGGCTCAGGGTGTTTAGTGCCAACAGGACACTAGTCTTGAGTCATCTTTGTGTCTTTGATGAAAGAGGTAAGCGGCACAAACAGCTCGCTCTAAAATGGCTGCAAGATGCTGGCTAATCTCATAATTGGATTGGTGGGTTAAAAATAGAGAGCGTGGCCCATCTCACATAGGCAGAGCCAATTAATATGCAATGTGACAGCTGGAGCCACAGAAATGGCAGCTTTGAGAAGCAGGGCAGCATACAGCGAAGGAAAAGTGAGAATTTATGCCTGTCTGCAGGCTGCAACCTGAGTTAATTGTGTGAAAGTTATCAGTTCCAAGGAAACTTGTGAAATTTCACAGCGAAAAACAAGACAGAAAAGTCTGCTGAATAAAATGGCTGCATGCCCAATGTTGAACTAGAAGGCACTCAGAAAGCTCCTGGCAAGCTTTAAAATTGGTAAACCTGCTGTGTGTAAGAGCAGTTTTTTATTCCTTATTGTATCCCTGAAATTGTTATGAATGTGTTTTTAGGTTAGAGAAATAATACAGCTGGTAAAAACTAAGCAGGTCTCATAGACGAGGCCTGTCTGCCATATGGAAGCCCTACAGGGTATAGTAAAGTTCTCCTGATTAGTGATTACTTTAAAACAAGTGCTGGAAAGTCTGAAAATCTCAAATATACATTCGCAATGTTTGAAATTACAAAACAGTTAGAAGCTTTGTGGTTCCAGATCTGCAGAAAACACAGTGTATAACAATAACAATAACAATAAATTGAAGGGGAAAAAAATGCAATCAGCGATACCAAATTTGGTGATTATTGTGTAAATCAATATCTCTCTGCAGATGTATGCATTTCATATACTGGAGATCTGTCTTTAAGGAAGCAACCCATTGAAAATATTCTCTCTGCAAATCAGGGCTCAGGATTTTTGACTCAAATGAATAATACTTCATAAGCAGCAAAAATGTACAAGTTTGTTTTCTCTACATGTTCTTTAAATCAACCAGCTTAACATCTGATGCCTTACAGTTCAACACGTCTGTCCAACGTGGGCTGTAAATTTGTTTTTTTATAGCAAAGTGTGAGTCATGTAGAGATTCACAGGGAGCAATGAAAATCTGTCACTTGAGCTGTGAATTACGATGCCTATATTAGAAACGCCTGGTTAGTTGAGATGAAACTAAATGGACATCTGTGGTTGTGACTCATGCACTGTGTGATCTGAACTGCAGGTTTTCCATTAACGCTTCATCAGGCCTCATCACCACACAGCCCTGGACCAGCCTGGATGCAGAGGTCAGGTCAAAGTACAACTTTTATGTCAAGGCTGAAGATTCAGAGGGGAAGTACAGCTTGGCTGAAGTCTTTGTCACCGTCACTGACATGAACGACCACGCACCAGAATTTTATGAAGTGCTCGTGGAGAAGACAATGATTATTGGCACACCTGTCAAAATAGAGGTACATTTTGCTTTGTGACTGATCTATTTCTTCTCTTTTCGCTTAATCTGTGATTCCACTCTCACCAAGTTTCAGCTTAGAAAGTAATCAGTGTGGCTAATTAAAATTGTGGCGTGATTTATTAATAGGGAAACAACAAATCCATAGACTTTTCTATTTCATGAGTAATACAGATGATAAGTTGACTCATCTTTAAATGTATGCATATATGCTCTAAAGCCAGGTTAAGGAACGAACACCATACTGTCATGCTATATGTGAAATCTAATGAATTTACAGAAACATCACAGCAAAAGAATAAAGATTTATTTGTTTGATTTTAAGTAAACACTATTCAGGTGCATTATGCTTTTTACAGGCCGTGGATGAAGATGCAGAGTCTCCAAACAATGTCATCGAATACTCCATCATGACCGCAGATCCTGACAATGCATTTGAGATCAATGCCGACACTGGCGAGATCAAGCTGAAGCCCTATATCAAGTCTATGGAGATTGTGCAGAACATCACCAAGCAGAAGGAGTGCAAGTGGTCTGTGGTGGTCCAGGCGAGGGACAGAGGCTCTCCGTCCTTCAGCACAACAGCTGTGGTCAACATCGATATTACAGAGGCGGTAAGACTTGTTCTGACTCGCAGCATGCTTGCAGTGCTTCCTGTCCCAGAGCTGAGCTGTAGACGTGCATTTTAACATGAGACAATAGGGACTGTTGCCATGCTGCTATATGCTTCTGCTAAATCAGCGTCCTTGTTTCAGCCAGTCACATTTCACTAACTTCATCTACTTTAAAGGATAACACTGGCAATTTCTTATGGTTTATTTAAAGAACCAACAATGAAGTTTCCTACTAACAAGTGATGTCTGCATTGTCACACCCTGATTAAGCTAATCCTCTGTCGTTGTCCAAAAGTTATTAATTGCATTAGCAAACAGTTATTTACATATTAAGAAGTCAAAAAGAACAGTATCACGCACTTAGAGCTAGAATTGGAACCTGATGTACAGTATTAAACACAGATGGTACAAAATAGAGTATCTTATTTTCTAGATTTAATGGCCAGCAGGGGGAAACTTCTCTGGTTACAAAGAGACGCTAGAATTGCAGAACTCTATTTATAACCTTGTAAACACTTCAAGTGATGAGTTCATAGTCTGCATTAGTAGTTTGAATTTTGTGTGAATGCAACATGATGTTCATTTTGTACGTTACAGTTACAGTAAAGTAGACAATAAACCAGGGTATTCTTTTTATCAGGCTTACCATATGATTGAGAGCATCCATCAGTTTCTCAGTCAAATTCCTCCATCCAGTTTCTGTCCAGTTTCACTAATCAATAAGTGAGGTCACATCAGCTACATACTGCTTTTATAGACATCCAGTGGCATGACCTTTCAAAAGTCAGCTAAAAACATTTTTAAAAATCCATCAGTACTGACTGGAATATCACTTTCTAAATGTAAATGTAAGGCTTTAAATATGAATTATTATAGAGTTTTTGACCCATTAAGTCTAGATTTGTAGCTTTCCCTTTCAGAACAAAGTTTTATCATAAAGAATTATTTGGACAAAAAGACAGTTTTAACCAATCTGGAATGAACTACTGTACACTCATAGGCCACTTCATTAGTTACACTTTTTCATCTGCTAATTAACACAAATATCTAATGAGCCAATCACATGGGCTGACCAAAATTAGGCAACAGGAGACTCAAAAAAGGTTGCCTAATCTGATGAGTCTCAATTGTTGCTGCAGTATCCAGATGGTAGGTCAGAATTTGGCATAAGCAACATGAATGCATCAATCCATCCTGCCTTGTATCAGCAGTTCAGGCTGGTGGTGGTGATGGTGGTGTAATCATGTGGAGAAATTTTGTGGCATACTTTAGGCCCCTCAGTACCAATTGAGCATTGTTTAAACACCACAGCCTATCCGAGTAATGTTACTGAGCACGTCCATCCCTTTGTGGCCAACATGTACCCATCTTCTGATGGCTGTTTCCAGTAGGATAATGTGCCATGTCACAAACCTCAAATCATCTCGAACTGGTTTCTTGGTCACGACAATGTGTTCACTGTACTTAAATGACCTCCACAGTCATTCAATAGAGCACCTTTGGGATATAGTGGAACAGAAGATTTGCATCATGGATTTGACACCAACAAATCAGCAGCAACTGTGTGACACTATCATATCAATACTGAGCTCTGAGGAATGTTTCCAGCACCTTTTTGAATATATGCTTTGAACTATTACAGCAATTATGAAGGCAAAAGCGCCGAAGCCAACCTAGTGCTGGCAAGGTGTGACTAATGATGTGGCCAGTGAGTATATGTGGTCATGGAAAAATTCACACTCATTTTGATCCTCGAAATATGAATATAAGCATTAGCATTATCCTTTGAAGTTTTCACTCATTTGCACTGATCCATATTTTTCTAATACTTTTTGTGTTTTCATCGTGACTCCATTCTTTCACTCTCCATGATGTTTTTGGTTCTGTTTGTGTGTTGTGTATCGTGCTTTTCAGATAAAAGGTCGAATTGTTTCATACTTCATGGGCCTCAGCAAGCGTCCGCTGACTGTTTTTGGAATTTTTTTCAGCGTTCTCACATCCCTCGTTTTACTAACAATCTGTATATCCACCATCCTGTACTGTAACGCAGTGAAAAAGTCCCGAATCAACCCTGAGAGTAACTACATTAAAGTGGTCCGCAGAGTCAAGTGAGAAATAACCGATGCCTGTACTTCATTTTCATTTGTGAACATTAAAATGATCTTTACTGGCTGGGTTAGGTCTGTAAAAGAGTACTGGAGCACAATGAAAGAAAACTCTTTTTTATTATTTACTATTTTTTCTTCCAAAAACTTTTTTGGTCACATGAACTGTTATCATTATTCTGTAGCCCTCATCAGTCAAAGAGAAATCCTAATGCAGCGCACTGCCAGACGCATTCCCAAACACTAGCGACACATGTAGTTGCTAGCTCTCCTCTACTGTAGGGAAGAGGATGCATGTCTGAGTGCGAGTGTGAAAGTGCTAGAGTGTTCGTAGATATGTTGTTTGGGCTTCCTCTGTCAGTGCTTTGGCATCCACCTTTCATGTTTGCATGCTTTTGACAAATGCTTGGAATTCAGGTTCAAACTATTTTATTTATGCTCTTTTACAGACTCCTCTCAAGGGGCCTATGGCAGCCTTTTTAATGAAAAGTAGGGACAATCCTTTAAAAGCTCTAGGCATGGTCACTTTTATCATTAGTGTTTTGGTAGGAGTGACTGTCTTAATCTCTACGGCTATGTACATGCGCAACTCAAAGTCCAACAGGATCATGCCGGCACGCCGCATCATTAAGAGGCGACCCAGGGACCAGCAGCCTTGGACCTTCAAGATGCCTGTTATCAAATTCACCAACCCTGGAGAAAAGTTCCTCATCAGCGACCCAGAAAGCAGCCCCCAGCAGGAGATTGGCAGCCCCCGGCTGAAGCCTCCACCTCCCATTGCTCCCTGTCTTCCGCCTCCGCCTCCCTCTAACACACGGCCCAATGAAAGGCCACGTGCAGTCCCAACAATATCTGGCGCACTGGCATCCAAAGGCTCCAAGAAGGCTAAGTCCAGCCGCCGTAAGGAGGGAAACATCAGCTCTGCTTTAGTGTCGGAGCTTAAAATGAAGCTTGAGCAGAAAATACACGAGAACAACCAAGGTTATTATTAACTTTAATGCACAAATGTCTTCTTTGATGGCTCTTAACTCATTTCATCTGAGTTCCGTGTGATGATGAGGCTATGTGAGCCTACCTAAGCAAACAAAAGAAGAGGATGGTTTACATACTTATGTCTTAGGACAAGACAGAAGTGGGCTGCAGTGTATTCTCAGTTGACCTGCTTTAGATAAAAACAGGCGACATCTTGAGTCAGCAGTACAGTACTAGATAATTCACCACACTGCCATCTTGAGGAGGATCGTCATTTAAACATTAAGAAGCATTACAGGAAATTGCAGAAGGACAGGATTACTAAACCTTACATACATAAATTCACAGCTTTCTGAGTGTAACATTCACAAGCCTGTAATATTTTTTTTTTAGCACAGGAGTATAATTTTCACCTAATACTGAAAAACAGAGCTGTTGTTCATCAAAGTGTGAATCGAAATGTCATGGTCATTAAAATAAAATCACCACCACTGCAATGGAAGTGCTAGAAGAACCTCTGTATATATAATTTTACTTTGTCCACATCGGCCGCTTGAAAGCTGAGAAGTTGCTCTTTTGTATGATGAAAATGTGCCACTGTAGGTTTTCACAGTAAGAGCATCTTGCTTTTATTTTATTGAGTGAGTAACTGTAGAAAAATGCTTTTATATAAGTGCATATGGATCTATTTTAAGTGTACAGCACTGTAAATATGGCAACAAAAAAAACCCAGCTGTATCATGATGCAGTAAATACCGCAAAGTCATAATTAGACCATCTAACTCATCTTGAAGGATATTGTTGATAAAAATTTTGAGCTCAGATTACTATTTATATAAGCTGCTTGGACACTTACTTTATTCGTATGGGTATTTAAATGTAGTGTCAAAAAATTTAGGCTCTTTGCACTTCTATTATCCGTGTTACTCTTAAATGCCTTCAAATGTAGGCAAATACAGTGTCATTGCTGCAAGAAATATCATGTTCCTGACTCTATCTTAGCTTACTATTGTAAATAAGTTTAGAAAAACTATATATCTTATATATAAATAATACTTGCCTGGTATTTCAAAGTAACATATTTGTACTGTCTTTGTACCGTCTTGATTTTGAATAAATATTCAAAAATAACTTGGTCTGTGCTCCATTTTGTCCTAGTGGTAGTGGTGGTGCTGGTGGTAGTGGTGGTGGTAGTGGTGGTGCTGGTGCTGGTGCTGGTGCTGGGGGGTGGGGGGTGGGGTAATTTCTTCTTTTTGGTTAATTGTTATTTTAGTAAAGACACAAAAACTAAGGCTCTTACTGATTAAAATAAAAGAATACGTACATTATTTTGCACAGCAGCACTGTCCCCTTAGCTGAAAAGGTCACTGCAAATAATGCATCAACTTAAGTGGACTGGCTTAAGTACAGCACTTAATTTTGAGGTTTTGGTACTTAGAGTTTTATGGTTAATCTTGCCTTATGAAGATTGTAGCAATGCAAGGGGAGGGGTCACTAGTGCAAACACTCATGGGACTAATGTCAGTCTGTTATGTAATGTAAGTCACAATGTTATAGCAGCTGTATTTTGTTGTTGTGAATTTACAATGTGATGTCACTGTTTTCATGCCTGAGGCTGGAACTGAGTCTGGCTATCGATGAACCACCATGACTGTGACTACAGCAGTAAGTGGTAACACGTGGCCATATTTAGAACTTTTCTTTTAACAATACTTGATCACTCTTAATTATAAGCAGAACTATTGTTTAATAAATGAGCCTGGGGCTTGATTTTTTTTGTTTGTTTGTTTCTGGTTTCATTAAAAGCCAAGTGCTTTAAATAGGACGCAAGTCTGGACTGTAAGCTGATCACTTTAACTCTTTTACTTTGATGTAGCTTTCCATAATACACAAAATTGTTTTTTTAGCAACAGGATCAAGAGTTGAGCAACCAAAACTGGCACACAAATACATCTTAGGCTCCTGCAGGTACTTATGGAGATCCAATATTATAATATTATTGAGTCACCTAGCAACCACCTAAAATACACACTAAAATCGCAAAGATACTGTAGCTTGGGCATGTACTAGTTGCTATAATGCATGTACAGTTAGGTTTCCCATTGTTCTGCTAAAATAAGCAAAACCTTCACTAAAAATGAATTAACCTTGTTTTTTTATTTAGGAATACATTTATTTGGAATAATTTGTTATACTGAAAAAACAGGTAACAAAAAAGAAGAAGAAAAAGAAAAGTAAGCAATACATAACTTTTCCAGTCTTTTACTACTACTGTCCCTACATTTCATATAGCATCACCTTTTCTTTTTAACTGGGCTGTACATCTTATATTAAATCAATATATTGAGCAATTTATCACCTTTTGGTCTGTAATTGCTTGAAACAACTATGTCTGGAAAAAATATACATTTCATATCTTAATACAATTTTATACATTAATACATTATCTAAATAATAGCATCTTTCAATTATTTTATTCATCTATTAAAACATAAAATTATTATAATATGCAGTAACTGATGCACATGTAAAAATCATGTGAAAATACAGTCACTGTGTGGACACAGTCAGCTCAAAGGCATTAAATGGAAATATCATGTTCTGCTGACTAGGATTCAGATAGAAAATCACTTTAATCTGCTTAACAGTGTATGTATAAATGCATGGGAAAATACAGCTTATGTAACAAATCCTCTGAGTGATTGTGTTAAAAAATCTGAGCATGTCTCAGCATTTGTCTTTGACTTCTTTTTAATCCACATCAAACGCATTTCATTCAGTCATAATAAATCTGCAGTCCTTAAGAGAAAACACAAAAAGATTAAAAACATTTTCAAGACATTTTCAAATCAAAGGAGGCCAGAAACACACGTACAATCCACAACATCATATTGCAGTACTGCATGATAACTTAATAACATACTTTTTTTTTAATTTCACAAAGTGACACTAAAACAGAAAACAAACTTTCCATTTAATAAGGAAGAAAGGCATCTCCGTTTTCAGTTGACAGCTTGCAGTATACATGCATTCAAAGCGTTTGAGTGTATATGAGTTTATATAAGCAGCAAAATCAAAAAGAGGAATTATAATAAAAGTCCAACACTGAAAGGGAAAAAATTTTTACCCCATGAATAAATGTGTTATTTTACCATATAATAAATGTAAAATTTAAAGTTTAAAAAAAAAATTATATTTTTAATTGCGTGGTCAGAAGAGTCCTCAAGGATTCTGGAGTGACCCAGAAAGATAATGGATGCATGTATTTTAGAAAATAGTTTACCTAGCTTTGTGATTCAAACGTAACACATACATTTAGAGGCACAAACTTAAACTATGAATAAACTTCATGTAGATATGTCCTATGAATGCAGTTCTTAACTTTGATGCTAGTACAAGTACGCTGCGCTTCCTCCTTTGCACTTATCCTCAGACTTCCGTCTCTTTGTTGGCTTTTCCAACGAACCTTTGCACAAAGCTTCATCGCTGGCCCCCTGCAGGCTGTCAAAGGTGCCCTGCCTCTCCCCCTCCTGCAGGTTATCATCATGCATCCTGTGCATCCTCCACAGATCCACGCACCGGTCCACACAGCTGAACTTGGCCTCTGTGGTGCAGGCATACATGCCAACTGGCACAGCCAGCACCATTGCGCACACAATAACTATAATGTGGATTAACCTTTCTTTCTGCTCCATCTCACTGACGTCACTTCCTGTTACAAATACAATGCACTGACCTTCCCTTGGTGGGTGGTTCTTCAGGGTCACACACACCTCATATTTGGTGACAGGAAGCAGATTGCTGACCGAGTAACTGTTGATGCCCGGGCCAATGTAGATCATCTCCTTCTTTGGTGAATCATATTTGCCAAAGTGGATGGTGAACCAAGTTTCTGCTGGGTTTTCGGTTGCTGCATGCCACTCTAGGGTGATTCCATAAACTGTCTGTTTGGCTATGTGTATATCGATGTAGTCATTCTCTTCAGATGACAGCATGGGGACAGGCGGTAGGAGAGGAAGGGAGGAATCAGAAGAGGCAATGTTAACTGTAATGTCGATAGAGGAGTTGCCAATGAAGTTGTTGGCCATGCAGGTGTAGAGTCCTCGGTCTGCCAGATGAAGTGAGGGAATCAGGAGCTGGGAAGAGAAGGTCTCCTCATCGATGTTTTTCTGTGATGCTGCAAGGTGAAAACAGAGCATCAGAGCAAATCACAGGATATTTTTCACCTGGTAATGATATGCTCAGGTATTCTGGTATTATGCTGTAAGTATTGTCCCTATATCTTTCCAAAACACTGTAGCCTGGGAGTCCAATATATATACCTCGCTAAGTGCTCCAAGAGCAGGTTCACAACAATTTAATGGATGGTAGTGATTAAAAAAAATAAAATCTTACCAACAAATCCTCTTATAATCTTCAGACTGTACATCCACTGAATGGTTGGCTCTGGCCTGCCCTTCACCAAGCATGTTAGTGTTGTATTTGCTCCCAGAGGTAAAGTGATGTTGGTTTCTGGGGCAGAGGCCACTGGCCTCATGCATGATTTTAACTGAATCTCGTGGAAAAACTTGTCAGCTTTGAGAGCTGGACCTGAACACATCAGATAAGAGTTCATCAGGATGATAGGAGGGCTGACTGCCCTGATGAACTCCACAAAGCCTTTGAGGCGGCAGTCACACAACCAGGGATTGTCATGCAGCCCCAAAACCACATTGGACACTAGCCCTTCTTTTGCCCAGGCTTTCTCAGCTATTTGGAAAAGAGGCCAATTAATGAAGACTTCTTTTGCTATGACACTAAGCTGATTGAAGGATAAATCTAAGTAGGTCAGTGCAGGTAAATATCTCAGAGCATGTTCGGGTAGCACATCCAGGTGATTGTGCTTAAGGTCCAAAATCTTGAGTTTTGGTGTATCCTGAAATGCTGTCCATGATATTGAAGTCAACTTGTTCCCTTGTAGCCTTAGCTCAGTCAAGTTAGCGAGCCCCTCTAGGCTTTTCATGTTCATCAGGGCAATCTCATTGAAATTTAGCCAGAGGAACTCCAAGGCAGGCACTTTTGAGAAGGATCCTCGAGGTAACTCAGTCAGGTGGCATTTTTCAATTCGGATTTTAATGAAATCATGCGGGATGTCCCCTGGGATTTCTCCTATGGAGGTTTCCATACATAGTAAAGACCTAAAATAACGGACAAGAAAATTTCTGCTATACAAAGATACTGGTGTAGTACATGCAGCTTAAACACAAATTTTGGATAGTGTTTATTTGGGCATTTCACACTAGTTATGCTATTAGTTATGTTTATTGCTGCACTTAGCTTATTCAAAAGAGGACAGACTTAGAGCAAATATACAACCTAGTTTAACAGCTTAGCATATTTTTAGTGGTCACTTACCTTCCAAAGATATCATCTGTGCAGGAGCAACCGAACAAACAAGTTGATGATCCAGAGGAGATGAACTGGAATGCCAAAGTGATATGCAATGTGGCATAAAAGGCGTCCATGATCCTAGACAAGCATATGAAATAGGCCTTTCAGGGCAGGACATGCCCATGGGCTGCGTGAAAGAAAGCCCATTACCTTAATCTCTCTTGACGTAACCCTTAAGAGGCCAAATGACATGTGAGACACAGGTGTATTTATAGCAATGGTCCACTTTTTCTAAACACAATGTTATATCTTCTCAAAAGGACATAAAGAGTTAACATCCAGAAGTGTTTTTCAGTCAAGAGCTATGAGTTTGGCTTGATAGTAGTTCTTGTCTCAGGTATGACCCCAAAATGCTTTGCATCAGACTAATTTAATTTATTTGTTCCCCGCTAAAGCAGCAGCATTGACATGACAGGAGGCCCATCTGTGTTAAGTGGGCCGGAGCCCGTCAGGCTTAGCAACACTGAGAGGGAGGGCTGCGCAGAGACAGAGACAGATGTCTGGAGAGGACTGACCTCAATAATCTAAACACTGTTTGTCTCTCAGGTTGATAAAGGCCAAATCAGCATACACCAAAGCAAGTGTGAAACCAAACATCTACACTATAGCTCTGCAGTTTCACACAGTTTCATATCCTTTAATAACCACGCTTTTTATAGATGCACATTATAATTTAGACAGACAAACAGATTAGCCACGTGTTCAGCATTTCAGGAAATGTCTTTCACGTAATGCATATATTAATCGTCATTTATTTGCTGCAGTTTGCTTGAATGCTGAGTTAATCATACAGAGACTGTTCTAGTAGGCAGTTTAGATGCCGGAGCACTCATGAGCAGACATAACCAAAATGATAAGGACTGATCCAATGGAAAATATGAATATCAGTTCCAAATTTATGGCAACATATGTATCAATTGTAGTCATTCATTCATTAATGCTACAAAAACTGCCTCAGGTTTGCTAGATGTTGCTTATAGCTGTATTAATTGATTGCATTTACTTTGTTTAAACAAGTTTTGTAGCAGTTTATAGATATAGAGGATACGTATGGGTGTGTGTATGTATATGCGAGGAAAGCAAAGATGTAGGAAAAAAGTAAGCATTAATCAATATAAAAAATATTTATTTTTATACAGTACATTCATACATAGACATATATTTTAGGTTACAAATATTTACACATTACAAAATGTACTGTATTTCAGGTTTTTGACCCAACAGTAAACCTGGCACATTCACATCATACTAAAACAGACTAAATAAACTATTGTTTCCCTAAATATGTGCAGAATAAAGATTTTCACACAACGCAGAAGTTACATCTTGGGGGAAAAAAAGAAAATGTATTGGGTTTAAGAGAGTTTAGGGCATTGAGACATTTTTCTCTTATTGTTAAAAGTGCACGATGAATACAAAAAAGCTATTTTTACACCACTTGTAAATTTACAACTGTGTTACTGTGTATATTTTTCCCTTTTTGTTGCTTCCCACCAAATGAATGGCAGTTTTTACTCACACAAGGCTGTAATTTATTTTAATAGATCCTGTCCTAAAAGAGCTACAAGTGTCCTCTGGATACCCTTTTAAAAAGAGGATCATTTGAATCTTTCTAACAATGGAGCACAGCGGTGCAAAGTGCTTCCTCTGGAAATTGAGGCATACGTTTGGTTTTAACAGAAGTACTCATTAGGTAGCCCTTCAGTCCTGGCTGTGGCCTCTGAGTCGACACTAGATCTCGCTGAGAGCAGCCTGTTGGATTCGTCAGGATTTAGCCTCGTTAGATACTCGCCTTCCATCCCCTTAGCTTTGGTCCCAGGGCCAAGGGTCTCAAACGTGACGTATGAGTCCTGTATTTCTTTGGATTGCCTCCCAAGCAGCTTTTGGCAACGTTTCTTTATTGCCCCACAGCACACAATCAGTGTAAGAGGAACAGCAATCACGCATGCCACCGTTATCACCACCACATTAATGAGCTTCTGAGTGCCACTGGCACTGGCTGCCTCATCGGTTGAGAAGATTACACACTGCTCCTTTTTTGGGATCAGACCTTTGACGCAAACGCAGGCAATGTACTTTGTCTTTGGCACAAGGCCATCAATTGTGATTCTATTTCTTCCAGAGCCCACATTGATTCGACGCATGTCTCTCTCACCAAATATAGCATATAGGACACTAAACTCGGTGGTATTTGTGGCTGTAGGGGCTCGCCAGTTCAGAGAGACAGTATGGTCAGTGTCGCCAATCACCTTTACAGAACGCACTATCCTTTTCTCAGGAGCTTGCTGTAACGATGAGGCATTGGCCGATAAGTTACTTAAAGCATCCTGTTGCACGTCCAGTGGCTTCTGAGCATCCGAACCTTTGCCTCGTCCCTGAGAAACACCATCAGAGATGCTGTAGCTCTCAATCTCATACTTCCCAGTCACTCCTTTGCCATTAAGAGGTTCAATGATGGGCTGTGCAGCCGTAGATGTAGGTGGAGGAACGTATCTGGCAATAAGCTTTTCCTGGTATGCCGCTCTGCCAATGCCACCATTTTTCTTCCCCCTTGATCGCTTAGAAGTACCACCACCGCCACCTCCTGCTTCTTCTGACCGAAAGGAATCTGTGATCACCAAGGAGATGACAGCGTCTGCTGTGCCCACAAAGTTGGTCGCCTTGCAAACATATTTCCCAGAATCCCGGTAAGAGACAGCAGGCACGCTCAGAATTGACCAAATGATGCCTTCCTTTGAGATCTCTTGCTGAACTGAAAAAACAAACAGGTAGAGATCCACAGAGATAAGCAGATTGGCAAAAAAAAAAAGAATAACTTTAATCTCATTGACACTTGTGCAGAAATAAATCAAATCTAAGCAGATCTGGAACAAATTCAACAAAACTCACCGGTGCCGTTCATTTTCTTGCCATCAGCTCGGCTCCAGGACAGCTCTGGGATGGGGACTCCAACTGTGCCACAACGCAGCAGCACATTGTTGCCCAGTGAGCTCCGAACACGAGCCACAGCCGTGTGCACTCGAGGGCCTTGGCACCTCTGCAGCTCCGCTTCAGTGAAAAGAACCCCTGATAGGCTCTCAGGATCAGCGCATCTCAGTCGAGTGTCAATGAGAGCCACGGAGGACGAGGGAGACTTCTGAAACTGAACCAGATCATAGAGTCGACAGTCGCACAGCCACGGGTTATCATGAAGACCTGCAGAGGAATGTGTGGAAAGAATTTATTAGTGAAAAGAATACATTCATTTGCTTTGCCCAACACTGAGTCATTTTAAGACTGGACCTGGGATTGGGTATAAATAAACAGAATTAGCCTAACAAGCTGACACACTGCACACACAGTATATTTAGACTAATCCCAAACTGAGCTTTAAAGTAGCTGTCATATAAGGCAGATTACAAAGAAATCTTATTTTATCAAAGTTCAGTCCTCACCAAGTATTAGTTTAGAAGAATCAGTGTCCTGGGGTGGCTTCACACTCAGCCACATTGTGAGAATTTCACCAGGAACAGTTGTAAGACTATTACTAGACAAGTCCAGATAGGTTATGTTCCTTATATACATGATGGCTTCTGCGGGCATGCTGGAGATCTTGTTGTTGTGTAAGTCCAGGAGCCTCAGGTTTGGCATGTCTGTCAGAGACTCCCAGGGGAAGGAGGTAAGGGAGTTGCCATCCAGTCTGAGCTCATTAAGGTTGTAAAGACCCCGGAAACTGTCCGGAGTAAGGGAGTTGAGGGAATTGAAAGACATCCAGAGAAACTCCAGATTGTTGAGGTAATGGAAGGTGCTGCTAGAAATCCGTGTAATTGCCGTCTTCTCAATGCGGAGCTTTGCTGTGTCGGTGGGGAAATTTGGAGGAACCACCGTGATCTCCGGATCATTGCAAAGAACACTTCTGCAAGAAAATAACAATAAAAAAATATGACTACCTCTAAAGAACATGTAGCTTTAATAATATTAAAGATACTTTTAAATTCAAGGTGAAAGTACATTTTATACGTTAATTTTAAATAATAACGATTTTTTAAAAGTTCAGTTTATTTAAGAAAAAACGTAGCAGACTATTTTTAAGTTATAAGCAAATGGGATTAAGAAGCAACTCCAAGTCAATTCCAGCACACGGAGTGACTGAATAGAGCAAAGCTGCAGAGAAACTCACTTTTACCGCAAACCATAACAATATAGTTGTGCTCTGAATTCAGTTCACAGAGTTTACCTTGCTTTTGATCCGTCGCTTAGTTTGTGAAAGAAACAGCTGCACTGGGCAGGACACGAACTGCTCATCACAGGAAGAAAAACTAAAGCCAAACAAAAAGCTGTAGTAAAATGTCGAGTCATTTTGCAAGCTACTGAACACTATGCAACTAAACTACAGTTACAAAGCATGCGCCGCTACTCGGTCTAACGGGAAGCGGGATGCATCGTGGTGATTTGCACGCTCACAGATCCACTCTGCTCCGACTGGGATATCCTGAGATAAAAAGGATAGGCAGGGATTAGAGAAGGACTTGGGTTATTTTCATTCACACGATTAGGCTATTGCTTCCTGGAAGCTGATAGGTTACAGAGTTTTTACTTTCATTCTTAGATATACTTTCCAAGCAATGATTGGATGGACAGTTATGACACAATTAACTGCAATTATAAGACACAAAAAAGTAGCAGGTGGACGAACTACAATCGCTAAATCTACCATACCTGAATGAGCATTTGCTTCTTTTTTCTTCAAGTAAAAGGGGAAATATCTGAACACATTTAAAACTTCATTCTTATATTATAATTTTTATTCATCTAATGGCCTTCTGCTCCGCGTAAACCGACAAAGTTTCACCAAAAACAAGCAAACTGATTACATTTTAATATAAAACTACAA
Source organism: Tylochromis polylepis (assembly GCA_015107715.1). Classification (NCBI taxonomy): domain Eukaryota; kingdom Metazoa; phylum Chordata; class Actinopteri; order Cichliformes; family Cichlidae; genus Tylochromis; species Tylochromis polylepis. The sequence continues at coordinate 43,205 of VVHJ01052205.1, forward strand.
GGTGATATAAATTCCTCTCGGTTAGGTTTATAGGTCCTCAAATCGTCATTTTTGACATAAACTTCATTGACAGACTGTAGTAAAATAGTAGCAGTAAGCGACCACTAGATGGCAGTGGGGAGTCACTGAGCGTAAACAATTCTTAAACGCTGACACTGCCTGTCTCCATCCAGCTGATCAGTGGGTCTGAATAAAAATTTAAAACTGTTTTTGCTATGGAGAGAATTTCTAATCTCTGCATGACTGCATGGATCTACTTTCCCCCAAATGAACATTAATAGAACCTTGGATTTCGTCACGCATTGTGATATTTTCTTTTTTTTTTTATCTGTGCTATTAATACACGTGCATTCATACATCATTATATGTAGGCTATCTGAGTGTGACACACTTTGTGGATGACAGATGTATTGTCACAGTCTGAGGGTTTTTTTCACAGGTGAAGAGGTTTAAAGACATGGCTGCCCGGCAGGATTTTCAAATCCTTTAATCCAGTCATCTCTCAATCTCTTAATAATACAACTTTGTTCCATTTCTTTCAAGAGGGCTGTCCCAGACAGGAAAACCTCCAACCCTGCATCTGTCCCTGTAACATTTCCCCATATGACCCCATATCTTGGATCAGGGGTGTAAGGTGCATCTTTTAATAATGCCTTTATAGCAGCTAAGATTTGTTTACAAGAATAAATGACCTACTAATGGAAAAGTGTTATGATAATGAAAGAAACTGATGCAAAAGGACATTTTTAATTACCAAATTTATAAATTTCAAATAAATACAATTATTAATTTAAAAAAACTATTAAGTCAAAATGGAAACGATCCTCAAAAAAATACTTCATTAAGGAAAAAAATCATGTTCCGTTTTCACAGGACTCTATGCATAGATTTCATTTGAAAACACAAGAATTAAGAGGGCAAGTACCAGCCAGGGGATGACACTCAAATGCACTTGATTAATCATCAGCAGCAGCAAGTTTGAGCACCTCTATAAAAGCAGATGTTTTGGCAGTTTGCTCATCTGGATCATTCAGGTAACAAAATTTAAGGAGAAAGCCTCTTCTACGTAAAAAAAAAAAAAAGAACATGGCAGCGTACACACTAAAGAAATAATAAGACTTCTAGAACAATATCCTTTGCACAGGGAAGGGAAGATATTTGCCAAAATGCACAGTGCATGAAATTCTGTCCTTGACCAGTTCATGAACTCCTCTGTCTACAAAACAATACAAAGTATTCTACAGTCAAATTTGTGGCCATCTGTCCGACAGCTGAAGCTTGGCTGAAATTGGGTCATGTAGTAGGACAATGGTCCCGAATACACGAGCAAATCTACAACAGAATGACTGAAAAAGAAAAGAATCACGATGCTGCAATGGCCCAGTCAACGTGAAATGCTGTGACCTCAAGAACGCTGTGAAGAAATTAATATCTGCAGACCTCAATGAACTGAAGCATTGTTTTGAAGAGGGTGGGATAAAACTCCACCACAAAAACATGAGAGACTCATAAAATCACACAGAAAACTATTCAATAGGAATAGTTTACAATAATAGTAATAATACAACAATAATAGATTGTTGTTTATAGCGGTGGTTCAACAAGCTCTTGCTCATCGGGTGTACTTAGTTTTTCACAGGATCGCAGAGTCCTGTAAAAACTTTTCTTTTCACACAACTGCCAGTAAATGCTGTATGTAAATGCAGTATATTGGCGTCTGTATGTGCAAATTAGCTTCTAAATGTTAGATGTGAATCAGCAAAGAAAAATATCTTGCATCAGCTAAAAGCACTGGAGGGGAGGGGTAAACATTTCCATCTGAACTGTTGCTGAGAAAAAGGTAGAAAAAGGCCAGTATCTAGAAAATAGGAGTTAACCCATAGAACTGCTTCTAGTTTAATTAGGAAATACATTTTTAAAAATGCTTTCAGTTCCTGGTCATTTGTACAAATGAAGTTTAAACAATAAAGCCTTTGTTTCATTGCAAAACCAACAGATTATGCTGTAGCAATTAACTATTTGCCAATGGATCAATGTTTAACCTTTATAGGCAGTTTTTTAAAAAAATATCACAGCTAGAGGGGTATTCAGGTCAGTTGTAGCCTTGGGTTTTATGCCACAGTTTCATTTGTATGCAGCTTGACACGACAAATACTCTCTGACTGAGATGATGTTAATTAAAAGGTTAAATTAAACAAAGCTACAGTCCTGATCTCTGGCATTATGTTAAGTCTGGCAATGCAGGACGTAATGCAGCTGGAAAATGCTGTTGGACTAAAACTTATTCAACCTCAAAACGCTCTTTAGTTACTTCAGTGCTCATATTTTAATCCTATTTTCTTCACACTCAGCCCCAGCAGATTAACAGATTGTGCTATTAAATATTCTGAATTGAGAAACTGGCATTGCTTTATGTTCCTGCATGGTGTCACACTGCTCCACCAGATTCTAACAAACACTTTGATAGGCCTTTGTTGGGATTGAGGGCAGCACACAAATATTCTGCCATCTGAATCAGATGCTCCAACTTGTCAGTTTATCTGTGAAATATTGGCATTTCTATTGCCCCATGTGTCCAGGGCAGCAGATGCCAGCAGATGACAAGTACACATGTTGTAGCTCTTTTTTTGGCTGAATGTGAGGAAGTTTATAACTGGACTGAACACAGAGCTTACAGAAGAGACAATATGGACAGTTTAGAAAAGGGTATTATAAGTCCATTGGGACACTTCATTACTTCATAGTTAATGAGTTGGTGGTCATCTGTGGCAAGCTTAGTGGTGCAATCAGACTCTACCCAAATGTTACATTTTAAAAGGTTTAGGCTGCCACAATAGCCAAAGGTAACTTTTCAGCTGTCCAAAATTTTTTAGAAAAGCTGTGACATGGCATGACAACAAGCCATGTCACAGATCCTCAGATCCTCTCAAACTGCTTTCTTGAACATCAGGTAACCCTAACAGTCACGGTACCCAAATGGCCTCCACAGTCACCAGATCTCAATACAATTGGGAGACTTGTAATCACAGACGTGCAACCAATAAATCTGCAATAACTATGATGCTATCTTGTCAATATGGACCACAATCTCTTTCCAGCACCTTGCTGAATCTATGCCAAAAAGAATTAAGACAGTTCTGAAGGTAAAAGAGGTCCAGTTCCTCAAAGTGTAACAAAGTGGTGTGTAGGCTGGTCTGGAAAACCTTTTGTTTTTACAGCAGAAAAAAAGAGGTAGCCTGATCTTGAAAGTGGGTATTGGCTCTTGACATCAAAACTTTGTGGTTTTCTGAGAAAACGCATTAATGAAGGTTTTGTGTGATCTTTCACTTGTCCTGTTAAACTTCAGTAGCATTATATACCCCTGATCACAATATTTTACAATAGAGATTAGAAAACACCGTTGGTTTCAAAGTAAATGGGCTGCTGTGGTATCTATCTGATAGATTTAAAGTTGTTGATGCAAACTAGTCCTCTTCACACATGAAAGTTAGTCATGGAGTTCCGCAGGGTTCTGTGCCAGAACCAGTACTATTTATATTATACATGCTTTCCCTGTTCTTATAAAACACTGCATACGTTTTTGTTGCTATGCAGATAATATTTAGTTATATCTATTCATGATGCCAGATGACAAAAATCAGTGTCTTAAAGGCATAACTGAGTCATATGGATGACCTTTAATTTTATTTGCCTAAATTCGGACAAAACTAAGATTATTATATTTTGTCCTAAAAATCTTAGAAACATGGTGTCTAACCAGATATAACATTATCTTGGCCTCTGGTAACCCTGTGAGGAATCTTGAAGCCATGTGTGAATACGATATGTCCTTCAATGCACATGTTGAACAAATATCTTGGTGTGCAATATTTAATATGTGCAATAACCCACACTGTAAATATATAATCCTTATTTATTTTTGATATTTGTGTATAGCGCAGCAGAACTGTGCACCTTACCCCCCTTTTTTACATGTCTGCACTGGGTAAATGTTGCTCTTAATCTCATTGTACATGTATATAGTGACAATAAAAGGCATTCTATTCTATTCATTTGCACAGTATTGCTAAAACTAGAAATATCCTGAAAAACTAGTTCATGCAGTCATTACTTCTAGGCTGGCCCAGTGCATTTCATTATCAGATTGTTCTCAAAGTTGCCTGAAAAGCCTCCAGTTAATCCAAAACCCTGTAGCGACTCCCCGTTAAACCCAGAATTGAATTTAAGATCCTTCTGCTCACACACAAGCTCTTGAACACCTCATACTACCTTATTATCCTAACAGAGCACTTTGCTCTCAGAGTGCAGTCTACCTTGTGATTTTCTAAAAGAGCTTCTAGAATGGGAGGAAAGCCTTCTGCTTTTAGGCTACTCTCCTGTGGAACCAGCTCCCAGTTTTGATTCGGGAGAAAAGCACCTTCTCTACTTTTAAGATTAGTCTGAAAACGTTCCTTTTCGGGCTTATCATCAGTATTTTCCACAATGCTTAGTTAACACAAGAAAACATACCTTTAGGCTTTTCATATATTTTGAGTTTTTTGGAAACCTGGAATGTAAAGGTGCCGGTCTCTGAAGAACTTTGGGTCAGCTTCTGTAGTTTAAATGTGCTATTTGCTATAAATAAAGCAGACAGGACAGTCAACACAAAAAGTGCATGTTTGTGGTATAGTTTTTCATTTCCAAAAAACTGAGAGATCCACCCACCTCTATTCTCCACTCACTATGTGTTTATACATGTTGTTCTATTACATTAGTCTGTGCTTTACCCTGTCTTCTTATGCTCTCTTTTTTTCCCCTATTCTCTCTTCTCCTCACATCCCAATCAGTTGCAGCAGAGTGACTCCTCTACAAGCTGGACACACGATAAATGCCACAACACTCAACTAGTGCCCTGAATAGTGCATTTAAGAGTTATCAGTGTGACTGCACAGACTGCTGCTCAAAGTCTGCTTAAGAGTCCACTACTCTTCTTAGGTAAAAGACAACATTTCCCATGTTTCCTTTCTCTTATCGCTTACAAACTCTGAAGGTTGGCCTCACCACTGAGTGTGCGGCAATAAACTTTCTGAACCTTTAGATGACAGAATTGCGGAGAAAACTCGCAAAGTGTTTGCAACCACCCACTTGCAGAAAGTGTGCAGGAAGTCTGCTTGTTAGGACATTCTTCGGGGGATTGTAAAGAGGGGTTTGCTAAGATTAGCGCGTCCATGCTTTTTCACGTGAAAGCGCCTTTATAAGGCCTTATTGTGTCAGAGACTCTGGGTGACTACGCTGCAGGAAAACGACTCGTCTTTTGTGCAAAGTCTAATTTGTGCGCGTCATCATGGCAACATATACGTTACCGGAGGGATTCACGGAGTTTGACATGTTTACATTTGGCTCAGCACTCCTTGTTGGGGGTAAGTGAAGCGTGCTGTATGATTGTACAAGAAGGAGAGAGGCAGATCACCATGAAAAAAAAG
>VVHJ01052207.1:0-17518 GCA_015107715.1 Tylochromis polylepis
CAAAAGACTTGAGACTGGGGCGGAGGTTCACCTTCCAGCAGGACAACGACCCTAAACATAAAGCCAGGGCAACAATGGAATGGTTTCAAACAAAACATATCCATGTGTTAGAATGGCCCAGTCAAAGTCCAGATCTAAATCCAATCAAGAATCTGTGGCAAGATCTGAAAACTGCTGTTCACAAACGCTGTCCATCTAATCTGAATGAGCTGGAGCTGTTTTGCAAAGAAGAATGGGCAAGAATTTCAGTCTCTAGATGTGCAAAGCTGGTAGAGACATACCCTAAAAGACTGGCAGCTGGAATTGCAGCAAAAGGTGGTTCTACAAAGTATTGACTCAGGGGGCTGAATAATTATGCACACCCCACTTTGCAGTTATTTATTTGTAAAAAAATTTTTGGAATCATGTCTGATTTTCGTTCCACTTCTCACGTGTACACCACTTTGTATTGGTCTTTCACGTGGAATTCCAATAAAATTGACTCATGTTTGTGGCTGTAATGTGACAAAATGTGGAAAAGTTCAAGGGGGCCCAATACTTTTGCAAGCCACTGTAGCTATTCTCCTCTGACCTCTGGCATCAGAAAACTGCTGCTCACTAGATATTTTCTCTTTTTCAGACCAGTGTCCGTAGATCCCAGAGATGGCTCTGTGGGAAAATCCCAGTAGATCAGCAATCAACTACACCACACTCAAAGCCATAAAATCATCTTTCTTTTCCATTCTGAGGTTTCATTTAAAGTTCCACTGGGTGAACTTTAATATGTCTACACGCGTAAATGTCTAAGTTGCCAGTGAGTGTAGTCTTGTGCTTTTACTTGCTGTCTTGTTGTTCTCTCACTTCTTCTCTTTTCTCTCCTTCGCCTCAACCCCCAAAAGGTCAGCTGTTAGGGGTTGAAGCATATGGCTGCCCCTCTCTGAGCGTATTTCAGGGCTTTTCCTGTTAAAAGCGAGTACTTCCTTCTTACCTTTGCCATTTGCTAGCTCACAGGGGGATTCTCCGATCAATGGGGTCCCTCTTGTAATATTGTACAGTCATTACTTTGCTATATAAAGCACAGTGATATGGTTGCTGTTGTGGCAGTATAAAAATAAAACTGAATTGAGGCTAAATAATTCAAAGGACTTCCTTGCCCCTGCAAGTTGCATTGCTTCATATTATACCATACTGATGTTTTATTATAATGAATCTGGCTTTCAGTCCCAGTCAGAGCTAATAAATAATGCTACTTATCAGCCTGTAAAGACCTTCCCAGAATAGCTACACTGAACACACATGAGAAATAGTCTGAAGTGACTAAGTATCTGGTCTCCTCTGGATTCTTTATAAAAGTCACGCTTGTGGGTTGATGTTATTGATGACTATGCTCATTGATCTGCGAACTGAGAAGAGCTGCTGGTTGTTTTTTGTTGCCGTGCCTCACTGTGCTCAATACTGCTGTCTTTTCCACTCATTAGGCTGCAGAGTGTTGTACACAGTCTCACATCGAACACTACATCATACTGTATTTGTTTTTTGTTTTAACTAAACCCTTGCACCATCTGTGCACTCTTTATGTCGCCAATCTGGATTTTAATGCGAGCAAGGGATTTTGGCGTAAAATCATTTGTGGTTCGATAAAGTTTGTGTGCCAAGGAGAAGGCTCCTTGCTTTTCTGCCCACTAAGCAATAATGTTGAGATTACTGAACGACCCCTGAAGAAGTCCAACAAGAGTGGGGGTGGTGGGGCTTATGAGAGATATAAGGGCTCAGATGAGGTGATAAAATGATGAAGGCTCTGAGGCACCTAATGCAAACAATTTGCTCCTAAAAATGGCCCCTGGACATTGTCAACAAGTAACAAAGTCAATAGAAAAATGCCTGCGTGAGTGAGCAGTGAGTCAGAAATATTCTTTTATGGCTTTACATAAATTTTTATTCTTCACTTTGAAGCTCAAGGATCTGCTGGGGAATAATGATTTCTTGCTACTAATTTATGTATTAGCCTAAACTGTAATGAAGTTTTAAGCATTCTGGGCCATATTTGCCAGCGATGGTGGAGCATGACCACAAATACAGAGAGCTTCTCAAGGAAATCAGATCGTTTGTGTTGATGGAGCACTGAGGTGAAATATGAGCATCCAAAACTGGCAGCCAGAAGCCGGCAGTGTGCTTCATTTTAAATTCTATCGTTTTTCAATCTTCCATTTGCATTGAACTGTGGTGAAGATTTAAAATTAATTTGAAGTGAAAAAATTTGAAGTGAAGGAGATTATATATAAATATTACTAAGAAGCACTCACTTGATAGACTGTACCCTCATATTCACTCTATCCTACATTGTCATCATGATTGTCATGTCCATGTCCAAATGGATACTCAGGTAGGCTGTGGCATTTAAACAATCCTCAGTTGGTACTAAGGGGCCCAAAATATCGCCCACACCACTGTACCACCAGTAGCCTGAATTCTTTGTGAAACACTTAGCCTGTCTGGCACCAACAACCACATTCAAAGTCACTTACAAACTCCTTTTTCTTCCAAATTCTAATGCGCATTTTTTAACTTCAACAGGTCATCTTCCCATGTCTACTTTCCTAAATGCATTAATTTGCTGACTTGTCATTGGCCGATTAGATATTTGCATTAATAAGCACGTGAGCAAGCTTATCAAATGAAGCGGGCAGTGAATGTTTAAATAAACTAAAGGATGTGTATCTCTCTGTCAGACTCTTTAATATCACATCACTTTCATTCACTCTTTACTCATCTGACTTTGACTCTAACAGAAAAAGTTGAAAAAGTCGATAGATTCTTACACTGGTGGCATACTGGATGTCCATCCATATGTTTGTCTCCCTGGAGAGGTCTGACGTCTCAAACAAGTTTTCCATCACCACCTCACCAATCATATCATGCCGTGAAAATCGATCAAAGTCAAAAACGCTCATATGGAGCTTTCTAGTGGCCAGCTCATCATAAGGCACAGGAAACTGGAAGCTCTCACTGAATGTGGGGTTGAGTGTCTTCCGGTGGACGCGAGTCTGGAACTTCTTGCGGTCGGGCAGCAGGTAGATCTTCACGTAAGGGTCAGATGTGCCACATAAGTCCTTGGCTGGTAGGTCTACTGCCTTGAGGATGTTGACAAGGAGAGACTCATTTTCATAGTCATACTTGAGGGAGAAGTTAATCTTGCCACAGTTTTTGCTGCTGTTCTTGGATGAGTCCTCTGATTCTGGGGCCTTCTGCTGGTAGAGCTCTGGCTGGATACGACCAATGCTAGTTGGCTTTTCATCCTTGTCCACCATGTAGTCATTTCCTAGGTCTAGACTGCCTACCTGCATCTGCCTGGGCAGGTGTCTTTTGAATGAGTTATGCCTACAAGGACAGAAAAGAGAAGAATAAAACAAGTGGGAAGGAATAGCTGTATTTTGAGCTGTGATGAACTGATAACACATTCTCATTTTCAACTTGTCACAGACTGACATTTGGTGAGGAACTTCTTGCTATAATTTAATACAAAAATGACCAGTGTAACATTTCACAATGTAATGAAAAATGGCAGCCTGCAAAAATCCAGTGGAGGAAGATGGGACTGCAGATAGTAAAGTGCCAAGACCTCCAACCAGAAGACCAAAATTAGGGTAATTAGTCACTTGCAGGACTGCTTTTTTAACACTTTGATTTTACTTTGGTTTTTGACGTTACCTTCTTTTATTGTTTAGTTAGGTTTAGAAAAAAAATATTTTAATTTAAAATACAGCCTTCTCTAGGACAGGCACATATTAAAAGGTCTTCCATGTGCATATGGCTTCTTATGACATTTCCTTGCTTTTTTCTTAATTTCAAAGGATACTGGCTCACTGTCTCATGGCATTCATTATCAGATTCTGAGGGACCCTAACTCAACACTATCCAGCTGACATGCATGTTTAAAAAGTGACAAGACTTTTTTAATGTGATATCTATTAGTGTTGGCATCTGACTCTGAACTAAACTAGTGTTGGCATAGGACAACCAAATGTGTCACCTTATGTCTTCTGCTAAAGTTGCAGTTGATCAAAGTTATTTCTTGCCTGAGAAAAAAAAAAAGAAATTAATCGCTGTAGCCTGTATTTCTACAGTAAGTAGGCCTGTATTTCTATTGTATAGTACTATCACTGACGCTTGGTGGGAAAATTTGAACAGGAAGTGTAAAAAGTTAATACTCAGAGTTAAGCGTACTGTGACAGCTCAGTGAGCCCCAGTGGTGTGAACATAAATATGAATTCTCATTCTTTAAAAACATAGCTTACTATAGTACAAAAATTATGCCTGTCTGTCTTTTTGTTTGTTTCTTTGTCTGCCAGCTTCTCCTGAACCGTCAGGAGTTGGCATTAAGTTGACTTAAAAACCACATGAACACTGGAAGCAATTCACTTGTCAAGCATCAGTTTAACAGCTGGTCGTTTTTGGACCTTCAAGTTGCCTAGGTAACCCTCTAATGTATTTACTGCCAGGTCATATGTCAATCACTGGTATGCTATGTTGTCATTGGTGGTCAATTGTTTACCTGGAAGATGAGAAAAGCTTATCCTGGGTCTCATCTACTTTGCCCATAGTAACCTGAGGGTTCTTATCTACATCAGATATGATGATGTCATTACATTCCCTAGTAACCTCCCATCAACTGGCTAAAGTTGCCTGTTTTTAGCATTCATGTACCTATAATAGCCTACGAAAGCATCCTATAACTTTAATATCATGACTATAACATGTCATTTATATCCATAGCCACAAAAGCGGACTTATACATGCCTAGCAACCACCTAGCAATGGGGTAAAATGACCCTTTTTTTGGAAAAACCTTTCTTAATGTGATTAAATATCTTTTTGCTAACAGCATGAACAGGCCAAACAATAGTGTACCATGAACATGTACTAGTATACATAATAGCTATAATAAATCATTGATGTTAACTAGGTGGTAATATGGAGTTGCGCTTGTAAAGCTGCAAGTAATTTTTTAACACTGTGTTATATTTATACTTTTGAAGAAGGTCTTATAGACATTAATTTTAACCTGGACAAAGGTGCCTCTGAGGCAGAGTTCAGTGTTCTTCAATGTTATTTATAATTTACTATTGAGGTATCAAATTACTTAGATAGAAAATTTCAATCCTTATATGTAGCAGTGAATTCCTCCTGGTTTACACACTTTATTTCACGTTAGATTACACCACGTCTTGAATTCTGCGTACACATAGTCCTCCACATATGTACACATATCATAAATAACCACATGAGACAGTCTCATGTGTCATCAGATTTGCATGCACGTGCATGTATGTGACTGACCGAGTGGAGGATGCTGGTTCAGTGGTTTGCCTTTGCATGCGTTGCGTGCGGCGCAGGAAGTGCTCCCTCATGGAGAGTTGCACATCAGTGGGGATGTCAGGAGAGGTATGGCTTATTTTCACAGCAGCCTCCAGGAAACCAATCGAGCCCATGGGGTCCTTCACCTTCTCTGTTGCCATGGTGACTGGCGTCTGCTGGGGGCTGGGCAACAGGAGTGGCGGCTGAAGTGGGCACTGCTGTGGTCCACAGGCCGGGCTGAGGGATGGACTGGGAAAGTGGGCCTTAGTCCGGCAAGGCACCCAGCACAGCTTCCAGGAGACAAATGTAAGAAGTCCCAGCAATGCCAGGCCACAGACCACAAACACACCGAGCAGGAGGCCAAAAGTAGCGTCTGGTGATGAGCCATGGGGGCCAGAAACAGAGGATCATACAATATGGATAAACAGATGGTGATCACAAGGGTGAGAGGGCACAGAGGACACAGAGAAAGAGAGAGAGTCAGTTAGGACATGATTTTGGTACTAAATCTGGTTCTAATGTAAGACTAAGGACAGCAAGCAAGGACTACAAGATTCATAAATATTAAAGTAACCTCCATTTGTCTTCTTTTGGGTCAGCAGATAAGAGAAGCATGGTACTGTAAACAGAATTTAAATGTGTGTATGTGTGTGTAGTATGAACTCATCCAAGGATAATTTTCTATGACATTACACTCTCTCTGTAGTGGTAAAAGTAATTATAGCCTGACAAATCATAAAAAAAACCCCAAACAATGTAAACTGTTTAAATTTGTAAAAAGGCTCATGAGAAAAGGACCACAGTGCCAGGAGCCTTCCACTGGGATTCTCACCATGAAGCAGATAAAGCGGCCGGGCACAGTCAAACTGATTTATTTTATGGTATGAAAATGCTTTCCGGGGAACAAGCGGCATACAAAGAGTTGGAGATGTACCAAGAATGCTGACAGGCACTCTGCAAGGATTCACAGGAACCACAGGGGGAAGAAAAATTACTAAACACGGGAAACATACAGACTGCGTCTCTCAAATTTCATCTTCCTTATAGTAATTATATCTCACTATACGACGCTTGGAGTGTCTTCCACATGCTTGAACAAGGATTGCTTTCAATTCTCCAATCCTTGCCGGAGTGTTCTTTTCCATGCACTGTGATTGCTCAGATTTAGCCGCAATAACTCATGCCATGGAGCATCTTGTGGCCTCTCAGAGGATCCTCTAACCCCCCCTCTTCTTTCGACATAACACCACAGAGATCAGCGGCAATACGCACTCGGTTTACTCTCATCTGACATTTACTCAGCTCAGCCTTTTCTATAAGAAACCTGAGGCTTTTGGGGCTCTGTCTACTCAGGGTTTTAGTTTTAGAGACTATATGTAATATGCAATTAATAAACAGGCAGCTAACGTGCGATATTTAATAACAATCAGCAGCCGTGCGATGTAGGTGTGAGTATTTATATTTTTATGCTGTTTTGAATTATTTTAGCTAATAGGTTTATTTAAACGTTTAAGCAAATTTTTTTTTAAATAATTTTGTTTCTGTGTCCATTTATCATTTCCCCTGCATCTCTCTCTGGCGCTTTTACTACATGTCTTTGTCTTTTTCCTCCTTAGAGATGGTCAGCCCTGCCTTTGCTGGCTCCTTGTTTCCTTATCAGTTCCTCCTGTGTATTTAAAATCTTGTCTTTGCCTTTTTCAGTTTTCAGCCTCCCCACTTATCTGTTCTCCTTCCTTTTAACTCTCTGCTAGCCAGTGACTCCCACTGAATACCTCCTTGTATCTTTAAGTTGTTCTCTAAAATCTGGCTGTTTGGTTCTGGTTTGTATTATTACCTGGTTTTCGTTATAAAATGACATCACACATTGGTTTGTGAAGTCCCGTTTTGGAGCCTTGAGCTGGATATTTTTATCAGTGCTGCTGGCCATTAGAAAGAATGCAGATTTAAGACACTTTACACATTAGCTTCACTTTTCAGACTTGGAAGCCACATCCAGTATTTATGTATACAGTATATACAGTTTATGGTTCACCCCTATGTGGGTTTAATTTCTGCTTACACTTCCTCACCTTACCCGCTGATCCTTACAAGCTTTGTGTGAAAATATAAGTATTATTAATTTATTATCAGTATTTTTTTCTCTGGTCATTTACTGCATGAACTGCTTTGATTTCTTTTAAATAAGCTTTGAAGTTTCAAATTGCTTTAAGGAACACCTGGATTAATAACACTTCCATCTGAGGTGTGATACATGTAAGCTAAAATATATAATAAAAAAAACCCCTCCAAGACATTAAAGACACTCTGCAGGCATTTTAATTTTATGTGAAAAGAGAGTACCTTGGAGTTTTTTGATACTACAGCCCACTGATAGTTTATTTCCCATCCAGCAATGTGTAGTGGAGCTGACCTTTAATATTTATCTCTAAAATACATTAGAATTAAAGTATAAGATTGTAGAATTAATGAATTAAAATGCATAAAAATGGCTTCTGGTTTTTCATGTCATGTTTAATTTTTCACTTGTCCAAAGTGTTATGGGGAAAAAAGAAATCCCTAGAATCTGCTACCCCCCCCCCCCCTTTTTTGCACAAATTAAGAGCTTTGATGTTCAAATTTCAAACTAAATGGAGTGTCCACTAAGAAGAATTTATAGCTTAGCCAAGCAGCGGTCTGGATTTCAAGTCTGGAGGATTTATGCCTGAAGAGGATTTCTTGGCTGTCCACAGCCCTGGCCTCTCCATGTCATCTGAAATTTCACACAGCTCCCCACAAAGCTTCATCTCAGCTGGACTGTCGTTTGCCGAGTCTTCGTCCCCTGTCACGGCAAATTGAAGCTGACCCTGCGCCGTGCAGTGAGATGTGCTGCTGCATGTCTGTGGTGACGATATTTCGCTACAAAATACGGTGACAGGTTAGAAATTTGATTTGAACACGTTAACTCTGACTTGTTTTTAACTTTTCCACTGCAGCAACACGTCTTCAAACACATGTCCTGGATGTTCTGAGCCTCCTGTTGGTATTGATGCATTTTGGCACTCCGTATATTGCATTTAATACACACTTAATTTGGCACTTGCACTTAATTTTAGAGCTTTGGGGGGATATAAATAGGAACTTAATATTTCCTGGTTTTAATATATTGCTTGATATTTGAGCCTTTATTCATGTTTGCGTTTTTGTAATTTGACATTAAAGCTATGGGGAATTAGCTGAAAACAATTAGGTTTCAGTTAAATTATCTGACATTAAATAAAATGTATAAAAACATCGTGGTTTACAGTCAGGTTTCAGGGTTGCAAGAAATGTATACTGTGTCATATTTGATAAGTTTAAGGGTTTTCAGTTATGATGAAATACAAATATAAAGATGCCCTCTGGAAGGGAAAGTCACACTAACTCAGTCCTCTCAACGCACTTTCACTCCATTTACATGTTTGCATGGAAGATTCATCACATTAAGTGCTTTTTCAAACCAAATAACCTAAAGTGGAAGTGGGTTATAAAGCCCTCCAACACCGAGTCTGAGCTTACTAAGTACTGTGGGAAGGTGTAGCATGTGACTATTTCAGGAGTGTCAGTAATCAACAAAATGAAATGGCTCTCATAAAAAAGTTTGTACAGTTTTTGTATATTTTAGATAATAAATTCCACTATTGACTAGATATACCAATATATGAATACAGAAAAGTAGGATAATAAAAAAATATATATAAAAACATCCAAATGAAACTGAATTGGGATGGGCACGTCTTCTAATAAGTGGTAGACATGATCTTGGTACGCTGATTACAAGGTCATTTCCAATCTTGCTGCTGTATTTCTACAACCCCTTACTTAAGAGACCCTTCATAAGCCTCAAGAGTGACTCCACACACTAACGGAGTGACAGGGAGTAAGGGCCTAACTAGAATCAGGCTTAAATATGTGTATGTCATGTCTGTGAGCTCTGATCTGATATTAGGTTTGAGTATGTATTTTTATACTGCAGTTCCAAGTACTGACCATGTTGATAAGGGAGTCTTCAAGCCACACACAAAACCTCTTGTTTGAAAACCTCTTCACTGAAGTACTACTCAAGGTGACTTGTGTAAACACGCAGGCACACATGACTTCTTTCTAATACAAAATTCAGACTCACATATTTGGAAATTTAAAGTTCACATTTTCAGCTCTGGAGAGAGAACTACATCTAGAAACTCTGAATGATACTTGTAACAACCGCACTTTGATAAACACAGGCACACCTGACAAAAGATGGCCATTTGTCCAGTCGGCATCTATTAAAGTTTACCTAGGTCACACACTGGCTCTGTTAAGTTTGCCCACAGAGGTAGATTTAACTTCATCCTCAAACAGTGAGGAAGAACTTATATTTAAAGTCTTATGCAAAATTTTATTCTCCCACTAAGGGCAGCTGTAAATTGCCAAAGACTTGCAAAGATAGGACTAACTAGAATAACGATGGATGTTATGCTGGCAGGGTCACCTCGGGAGGTCTTAGCAGGTGGTTAAAAACTTCTCAATACAAGTCCTACAAGCCACACCTTTTATTCAAGAAGTATTTTTGCTTATTAGGTATTTGAGGTGAAAACAGTGTGGAGCACAAAGCACTTCACGAAATATGTTGCCAATAGATGACACAAGAAGTGGAGACATGTTTAAGCATGTTCTTTCACTGCCTTGTACCGTAGGCAGGTTTGGTATTCACTGGGCGAGCTGTGCATCCTCGCATACACACGTCACAGACAACATAATAAAACGTAGCACAAAAAGTACTTCATGTGCTGAACACTGCAAAAAAGATTCAGAAACTCTTAGCAGCTTGAAAAAGAAGGCAACTGGACATCTTTGAGTTTCTTCCGTTCTGAAATGTGGAGAGTCCCAGGTGTTTAACACCTAGTGGTGTCGGAAGATGCCAAAGTTCACATTTGTGACTGAGAAGCCTGAGTGTTTGAAAAAGGAGACGAGGAGGCCGCTGCGTTTGTGTTTGCTGTGAACGACCATCACTGAACAGAGGTGCAGTCTGCAGATCCCTTCACACACGCTTCAACCCCCTGCTCACACTTTGCCTCAGGTGACCTCAATAGGTCACACGATGGGCGAGGGCAAAGTTTCACAGTTGTTTCACCCTTACCCCCGGTGATGGTAATAACCCATGCCTATTTTCACACCTTGGCTCATGTGATGATTCAAATGCCATAAACGGGCAATAATTGAGTAACAGATAATAATCATGTTTGGTTTTTTCTCAGTGTAGAAATGGGATAGTTTCCTGAACGCAGACGCTCTCTTTTGCATCACAATTTGCCTCACAGTTCATTTTTGAGTAGAAAATAATTTCAAAGCTGTACACATTACATTTTTTGACCCTTAATGGATGTGATCCCTCTTTTTATTGCTGTAGTCTCAGTATCTTGAAATGTCTCACATAATTTCAATCGTGATGTTTTCTGTTTTCAGATAATTTGCAGTCTCAGTGGATTCAGAATGGGCTGATGGCTTGCAGTTCAAGAAGGAACATAATAACACATTTCAGCCTGGCTCAGAATCACTTGACACTTCCTGTACTTGGCTGGGAGCAGACTTTGAACTGGACTCAAGCTCTGACTGACAAAGTCTGCCAGAACACAAATCCAGACAAGAGTGCTTATTGAGGGAATGTTTGTGCGGTGATCTTTTGTTCCTATTGCAGCTCCACTGTCACTTTTTGAACTTTTGCACTTTCTATGACAGACACCGTGCTGGATAAAGATATAAAAAGAAACAGAGACCCAGATTTTTTTTCCTTTAATCATCCATCTGACACCACTGTTAATGAGAGGGGTCGTTTTTCCTGTGCCTTCAGTACAAAAATAGAAATGATAAAGGTAATTTGCTGCTAATTTCTGAGTCCTTTTATTGTCTGTCAGTGTTGAGAAGATGTGACAAACTGAATGCAGAAAGCTAATGAAGCAGTGACAGCGACAGAGACAGAGAGTTGGTATGAATGCTAGAGGAATAGAGAGTGATAGAAAAGCCATTGTTCTTCCTCTCCAGACAGATGGGTAATGGACCAGAGCTGCGTGAACATATTACTCCCCCCGGACACAACCTCCCCTGACAGCGTGAGAGTAAACTGACCTCGGGGTTTACCACACTATTAATGATCACACCCACGCCACGGAAGAGTGGACTCTCACTATCCTGCAGTCAATCAAAGGGGTCTTTTTGGGATCGTTTCATGCCGCAGACACCTTTTTCACAATCAATACTGCAGAGGCTGACTCAGTCTCACTCTAAAGCTGGGCTTTAGGGCAGGTTAAAAGGGCAGGGAAGTGAAGTATGGAAGACAGGATGTTCAACTATAGGCCTTGCGTGAATGCAGTTCGAGCGCTTTAAAATCGTTGTGGCATGCTTACCCTTTCCCACAAGCTGAAGCACATCGAGGGCTGAGGCATGCAACAGGCTGCTGCTCTCTATGCTGCCACTGTGTGTGCTTCAGCACAGGCGTAGGTTCTTTTTCGAATCAAGCTTCCTTTCATCAGATATTTTGTGATGGTGCCCAAGGGTTTTTTTTGTTTTATATGACTAATGTGCTTAGGATCTGACCTGGTTTCCATAGTTACTCAATCACTAGAGAAAGTATGGATCCTCCATGTTTGCTCGTAAGAACCAATTCATCTCTGGCAGGAAGAGCCCATTTGATCCAGACTTCTCTCCTTCCCGAGGTGCCACTTGCCCAGGTAGCTCATTCACACTGAATGTGGGCCATTGTGCCATGATGCAGGTTATGGGATTACTGAGACGGCTCTGTCCTTTTTGAGCAAGCAAGCTTACTGTTGTAGTGTGCTTTACCCTAAACAATGATATTCTCAGTGAACTTAAAGTATTATTTTAATAACTAAACCTTTTCTAGGCACTAAAAACTTTATGGTTTAGATTTACTTGGTTCATACTTTATCCTTACAACTCATTCTGTCTTCACCCCACCAGTCTTCTAAAGCTGATTTTGTGGGTCTCACAAATTTAAGTTATATTGCACCCTGAGATGAGAACATGCTCGCAGACCTTAGAAACATCCCGCTAATAAAAAAAAAATACATCGCTTTAGGTTGATTAGAACTCACATTAGTGTTTGCTATACTAAATAAAGAAGTAATTTCCTTGTTATTTAAATAGCTGCACAGAAGGTTTTTGTTCTCTCATATTTAGTTTAGCCAGTCAGTTTTATTGCTAAGTAAATTTACACATTAAAAGGTATTTGGTGGGTGATGATAAGCACATAAGCGGTGAGTGAAAGCCAGCATTGTGACTTCTAAGATTTTCGAATATAAATGCAATAGAACAGAACAATATTTGAACTATATGAATAATATAAATAACTTTCTGTTTTATAAGAAGAGGGACCTGCACAATAAAGTGGACTCCTTGTTTGCGGTCACTGTGGAAATTTGAACTGTTGTTTAAGTTATATGACTCATAATATTATGGATGGATGTAGAACAAAAATAGATGACATATAAATAAGTTAGTGCATGAATGCAGGCATATATGAATAAATATATTAAGGTTAAACCCTCTGGTCAACAGCATGTATTCATGCATAAACATGAGGAAACCCTAAATTACGGGTTAGGGTAGGTAAAAATAAGTGGAACGGTTGATGTATTATGTATTTTCATATTTACAAGATGTATTTACTTTAACATTTTCATGAACTTAAGAATTTATTTCTGCACGCAGACACATTGTATTTACCCTCCACAGCTGTAGACTGAAGTTAGGACCACCCACCAGATCAACATCAACAGAGATGCAGAAAATAAAGAAATAGTTACTTCTGCATACTCAAGTCCTTGTTTTCTCTCCCAAACTGCAGAAGCAGATGTGTTGTCTTCCTTCTGGATATATATATATATATATTTTTTAATGAAAATCATCAGAAATTTTACTTTGCATTGACTTTCCTTTTTATTACAGCTTTTATGTCTGTAACGATTTAGGCAACATATGGTGTAGAGTCGACAGCAGAATTTAAAGTGCTGCTTTATTGTGCCCCCTCTTCCCAGCAATCCTGTCGCTATGTTAACAACACAGATTGAAATATGGAATTTAAATAGGAATAGAAATAAGCGGAGGTAAAAAAAACAAAAAAACAAAAAACCCTTCTTAAACAGCAACCCCCGAAGACTTCACAACTCGATAAATTCCTAGACTCCCTAACTACCCTCGGTGATCAACAGCGACAGCTGTGCCTTGCGTTGCTGGGCTCATTTACCTAAAGGGCGATATCTGTGAGGATGGTAGTGAGTGCTGGTGCTGTCTGTGCCCCACACACTGAAATAACTCATCTTTTCTGCCTTTCACACATGGCTATGACATCTGATATTTCTGTGGGGGGAAAAACGGAAAAACTTCTGCCTTCATGACAAGATAGAAAAAGCAGACTTTGGAGATTTCATGTATTTATCTGACATGACAAATGAATGTGCTTCTGCATCTCCCCACAATATACAGAGATACCGTTTTCCAAGTAACACAGCATGCCTTGGTGGTGCTGAATAACCTGCGGCAGCTTTAAAAACTAGTTTCAGCACAAACATAAAGAGCAGTGCAGTAGATCTGTTATTAATGGTTCCAACTTCCAGAGAAAATTAAACTGGTTCAGGGAAAGAACACATTACACAACAGGCAATGACATTTCATGGAATTAGAAACGTGAGCTGACTTTGCACAGCTGATTTTAGCCCCCAATAGGCTTTGTATTGTATAATCCCCTTAAATTGTAAATGTTTCCCAAACACACTTGTTTCAAAGCTGTCACTAGTGGCTTCCCTGTCTTCCTTCCCTAAGGGGTGAAATAATACGCTCTAATCTTGATGTGGGTACCTCAGCCATTTTTGGATTTCTGTATCCCATGGTGTCATTTTCAGCGCAATCGGAAAATCCCATAATCCTCCAGATCCCCAAATCCTAAAGCCCCGACACCACATGTGAAGAGGAGTTTAGGCCCCAGCAGATCAGTTACAGGTTTGAAGAAGAATCTGAGACTGTGGGAAAAAAACATAACACCCTCACAATTTTCTGTGAGCATCTTTTCACACTAAGGTGGGAAAATATGCTCATGCTTTAGGGAAAAAAAAAATGTCTAAACCAGCATCAATGAAACACAATACCCATATTAGTCGTTGATTTAATTTGAATTGAATGTTTTTAACATCAACAGTGGTAACAGTACAATTACAGCACCCAGCTGTGTTGGCAGTGAGACAAAAGGGGACAGAACCTTTTAAAGACACAACACTTGGTTTCTTTCCTCCCTGAAGTGAACTCGGGAGCCTTAAGTGGGAAAAAAGGAAAAAAAAAAAGAATATTGGGTAAAATGTCAGAAGCATCAGAGCAGACAAAAGATTTGGGGCGATGCTGCGTCTCTGCTACATCCACTTAAAACCATTTGCCCCGGTTTGTCAGCTCAATCACTCTGTCTGGTTGACAGTTTGAAACCTGTGAGGTCAAGATATACTGTCAACCAGAAATGTGTCCAAATACTTTAGAGCTGTCTGTAGGAGCAGGTGGTGTATTTTCTTTTTTGGGTTTTTTTTGTGGTTTTTTTCAGTCTGAGTTTTCTCAAAATATGCCGCAGAGATGTCGTGTCCAGGAATCTGTCACTGTGAAAACGCAGACAGCTCGAGGATGCGGGCTGCTTTGGGACAGAGCTTTGCCTCTGGAATGCAAAACACCAAATATATCCCGCTGTAGTTATCCATATCATTTAAAGATTAAGTAGGACTCAGCTTGTGCATGTATAACTTCCAAATACCTCCAAAAGATATAAAGGTTTAAAATCTTTCTTAATTCCATATTCACAGAGTAGGATTTTGTGTCTGTTTCACAGTGCACAAAATAATCAGATTGCTGTTGTTTTTGTCCAGCCATGTATAATTTTGTCATAATTAAGTTAACTCCTTAAACCAGCAGTGCCGTTTCAACCTGTTTTCATTTCCAGAGTGTTAAATAATAAAGTTTTTGTCAAAGTTGTTGGCAGATATGCACCATGGCATTATTGTTTGTGACCACAGTGAGATGAGTCTATCATTTTCATTTCATCTCAGTCACATATGGATGCTTGCAAGGAAACGACATTTAAATGCACTGGGTAAGCATATTTTTTCACCCAAACCTAACCCCATACTTTTGTGATGTAAAAAACAAATCAGTGAGTGAAAAAGTGAAAAAAAAAAAGTGCAAAACACAAAGTTGCTAAATGGGATTAATTGCCCAACAATCTTTTTTTTTTCTTTTTTTTTTCTTACTGTTTGCTCTCTGTCTCTAATGCGTCTGCTAATGATGTGTCACCTTGTGAAAAGGACACCTTCTGCATATCTCTGCAACTCCAGTGGCAGCTGGCAGTTCTCTCAGTGGTGGTTCTGCCACTCACTGGGAGTTGTAACTTCAGAGTGACACAAAGTAACGCTAACTTTCTTCTTAAATCAATCAGGGCGTGGCTGTGCCATTTAAATCAACTTTGCGCTTGGTGTTGACGTTCAGTATGACATCTCCATAAGCTTAGGGCCAGTTGACTGATGACGAGTGAGCAGAGAAGTCCTGGCCCTGCACAAAGGCTGATTAAAGTCATCTACACTGATTCTCCTTGAAAGACCAATAAAAAAAGCACTTTGTCAGGTCTGAAGAGTAATGTCTCCAGTATGCCATATCTGACAGACAACAGTTAGTCTGCCAAAATATTTTTGAACTTGCTTCATTTCACAGGACAGAGGATATCACGCAGACTTCTGACAGTAAAGTTCAATTTATACTTCTTCATTAAAATGATTGCAGAAGAAGAAGTAGCCAGAAATGTTTAGAGGGAAAGGACAAAGCTGAACAGGTCAATCACAGATGCTGCGGAGCTGCTCTGACACAACGTGCAGTTACATTTCTAGGGAGGTACGTTTCAGGTTATGAAGTAGGGTTTTAGAAGAGTTTTTGGTTATGATGTGCTACCTGCAGTGTAACCTTGATGCAGAAGTGTAAATCTACAGTAATTGTGTGGAACACAGAGCTAACCCAGCAGAAGCCACAGAAGAAGACAAAGGTTCTGGGTCAACTGAAGGAGAGAAAACTAACCGTCACCACCATGATAAGTAGATATTTTAATATTTTAGTTTCCTGCTTTAAAGAGTGTTTTTTGTCCAAGTGTGATTTGTTAGCATTGTCATGGTCCTACGGTGATTGTGTTTGGTGTTGAATACCTTGCAAATATATTTGAATTTGGGCTTTTGTTGAGATTTTATTGTCGTTTCACATTCCTGAGGTTTTGATATCTGTCTTTATTCAATTTCCGGGTTCCTGTTTGGATTTCTTTTATCTAGTACACTGCAAGGTTTATTACCTGTGACATCTTTGACTGTTTGATTCCCATTTTACCTTGTGGTTATTTTAGTTATGAGTTTCACTTTCTTGGTTTCTGTTAGCAAAGTGCAGTGTTTCCCTGTCTGTTCCTCCCTCTGACTGCTGTTTGTCTTTTTCCTCCAGTATTCCCTTATCTGTCTTCATGAGCCTTCTTGTGTCCATGTTTACAATGTTTCCTTTGAATGTTTCCTTGTTAAATGTTAGTATTCATGTCTGTTTCAGTCTCCTTTGGTTATTTCCTGTTTAACTTTTGAAGGTTTGTTTTCTTTTGTGTCCTGTGTTAGTTTTGCTTCCTGTCTGTCTTCCCCTGAATGCCCAGATTGTCTTCACCTGTGTTGATGACCTGTTGGTCGTTCTCTGATCAGGTTCTGTATATAAATAATCCTCTCTTTACTTCTGCAAGATTAATTAGTTATACTTCGAGTGAATATTCTTGGTCTATTTAAGTCTTCCGTGATTCCCCGTGTGGTATTAGGTACCTTTTTTGTGAGCTTTTGTGCTTAGTCTTTACAGACTTTCTATACAGCTTGCGTTTGTTTCACATTGTCTGTCTTTGTGTCCTGCATTTAGGTCACAGGTGTCAAACTCCAGTCCTCGAGGGCCGGTGTCCTGAAACTTTCCCATGTGTCCCTGCTGCAACACGCCTGAACCCATTCATGTTACAGAAGCTCATGAGTGAATGAACATGGTGTAATAAAAGTACTTTTAGAAGTACATTTCTTCAAAAACTTACATTTATTTAAATTTACTTGAGTAGGGTTAGGGGTTGCCACCTCAGCATGCAGTCAAG
>VVHJ01052208.1:0-29486 GCA_015107715.1 Tylochromis polylepis
GTTTTCGTCTAAAAACGCTCCGCGTCCACACTATTGTTTTCAATCGTTTCCGAAAATGCTTACGTTCCGGTACCGCGCATGCGTGAAACGTAAGACGATTCGACCTGCGTCATTTCTGTCTGCCGTTTATTTACTTATTTACTTTACATTCCCTCTTCTTTGAAGAAAAGTTATCTGGAGCATGTACAAACTGATATTAATCTTTAATAGAGCTGTCAAAATTGAGAGCAAACAAAACAACTGCTGTTCAATGCCGTCCGCCATCTAGTTGAATTTGTCACATGACTGCATCACATGACTAAAATGCGTCATCGTTTCCAAAATCTCCACTTTTGCCGGAGTTTTTAGAAAGAATTGTTTTCAGAGGCGACATCTCCGTTTGTGTGTAAATGAAAGGCGCAAACGAAGGGGAAAGTATACGTTTTTAAGGGAAAACGTATATGTGTAAACGGGGCCTTAGAGTTAGGGTATACTGGGGCTAGAACTGCATATCAACTCAAACATTTGCTTTGCATATTGGGGGATTTGACTGAAATGCCTGAGGAGATCCAATGTATTTAATAAAAGTGGAAGTTTAAGCACACAGACTTTGGTGTGAAATTCATACTCCCCATTCCCCAGGAGGCAGATGGAGAGCAAAAATTAAAACATTTTCTTCTTCAAAAGCGATATGCAGCAGGGTTGTGTAACAGTGTGTTGGTTTAGAGAGTTAGACCGTGAGGTAGAAGAAAAGGAAAAAATAAATGATGCAGACGCAGGATGAAAGAGCATCACAAATAGAAAAGGTTCTTTAAGACCTCTAGTTTTTCATTAAGATGCCCATCAAATTATCCTTTGAACACATCTGCAAACTTCCCAAACAGTTTGCTCTACACAACCGTATGCTTAGTTATGCTGTAGAGGGGAAAAATGGATATCAAATACACTGGTTAATGCCATTTAAAACGCATAAAAAGCGCTACATTTATAATGAGTGCGACTTTAACTCAGATTATTACTAATTATGTTAATTCGTATTTTCCACTTGGAAACAATCAAATTCAGTGCGTTGCAATCTAACCTGGGGCCATAGCAATATAACTCCATTGTCAGAAACAGGGAACACTCTTGTTCCCTTCATTAAGATGTTTGCTCACAGCAACACTGTACCAGCAAACTACTGCAAGCATGGCCATAACAATAAGTAATTACTCACCCTAAGCACATTATTAGGCTTGCTCATTAAGATCTCAACTTGTTAGATGGCACTGATAAAATCCAGTGTTCTATAGGCAGGCCTAATCCTTGAATATGCTTTCATTGCTGAGAAGGAAACACATCTGAATGTCTTGAAGCACCTTTCCATAGCTTCCTATGGTCCTTTTTTTCATTCTCTTGTTGTGTCCTCCTCTTCCTCTCATTTTTCCCTTCGCTGTTTCAAAAGGGAATTAAATCATCTGCACTTTTTTGATGTTCCAGTGAATAATATATATATATATCAAACATGTGTATCATGCTTAACCTAAGCTTTGAGTGAATGCACTGGGATGCAGATATCTGCATGTAATAGGAATGTATCATCTGTCCATATAAACATACAGTATGCTACAAAAACTTCTGATTGCCAGTTTTGCTCCCGCCTATCTAACAGATCCTTTTCTGATGTGAAGGGAAAATTCTCCTCATCCTCATCCTTTCTCTCATTCTATATCCATATGCTTCTGTTGGGTTGGATAATCCATAAATACAGGGTTAATTTTCATGGTTATATGGATGATATGCCACTATGTGTTCCAGTGACAGGTTGTAATATAAGTGCAGTCTCAGATCTTGTGGCTTGTCTGTCTGATGTTAAATGCGGCATGTCATAAAAGTTCCTTTTCAGCTCAGTGATTTTGTACTTGGCCCCCAAACCTGACTGGTAATTTTGGGATAAAACAACCAACCAAAACAAACCCCGACTTTCCATCAACATTGGGAATTCAGCTTTCAGTGTGGGAAATCTAAAAGCTTTGTTCTGACGTACAAATTACTAAGGTAGTACAGTCATGTTTTTTACAAGTAACAAATATTGTAAGAATTATTATTATTATTGAACCTTGAAAGACTCGTCCATGCTTCCATTTGATCACATTTGGACTGTTGGAAGTATCAGAAGTCCTATTCCTATCTCCAGCTTATTGAAAACTCAGACTGCCAGACTTTTAAGACATATAAAGCAACAAGACCACACCACTCTCATCCTTGCTGCAGTACATTGGCAGTACATGATGGCTATACCCTTTTAATGTCTTGAGGGTTTTGATGAGCTTTGTGCTGTCTGAGAAAATAAACATCTAATGATGTCATCAGGGTAGCCCCTGTTTAGGATTTGATATTGGTGATTTTCAGCAGAAATCAGATGACACCATTTGGGGAGTGCATATAAGTTTGAAAATTATTGGCAATTTTACCAGATAGGGGCATCTAATGAAAAAGTGCTGTTGTCGGCATATTTAGAAACGCCACATCTTAATCATACAAGTGACAAAAAATTTAAAATTCTAACAACTAAGAGTGTGAAAAGGGGAGAGAGGGAGGGAGGGGGTAAACAAACAGATAGAGAGAAAGAGAGAGAGAAAGAGGGACGGAGACAAATACAGAGATGTGATTAAATGCCTGAGAGCCAGAAGGGTATATCCATTCCACTTGTCAAAAGACAGTCACGCCGTTCCAGCCAATGAGAAACCAACACATGCTAATTGCCAGTTAGGCAGCCTGTCAGTCATCTGGAAAGGCCTCCTGAACCAAATTTGCATAATTTCCCATATATCTGGCACAGCCAGCATGGGATGACACTCAACGGCCAAAGTGTGGCTGAGTTTTTGTTGTCACATTTGACTTCAGTGAATAGCCATTACGCTCCCATCCAAAAATCCCTGTTTGAAATATTCTAATCTTCTCATGTCTGTATGCCCTTTTTTTTTTGTTGCATTTTTACGTGCATGAGTGATCATGTGTGTGTGTGTGTGTGTGTGTGTGTGTGTGTGTGTATATCAGCGTGTGTCAAAGTGTATACACTCCAGTGATTTGTGGTTGGTAATTGCAAGGAGGGGGCTAATAACAATAGTGTCAGGCTGGACTGAGGAGACTTCATTATAAATATCTTGTCTCACAGGCTAAACACTGGGCATAACATGCACACACTCAACATAGACACTCATACACATCCCATTCTGGGTTGTCATCACAGCAGAAGACAGAAAGAGAGAGCGATGAAAGGAAGGAAGCTGAGGAAATGAACAAACTGGGTGAACAAATTGACTCTGGGCATGTTACGTGTGAGTGTGCTTAAACATGTCTGGATGTGACTGTGTGTATGCTTTTGAATTATAATTCAGATGTTGTTGAAGTTTGTGGCAGACGCCTGCAGATGCAAATGTGCCCTATGCTAATTTTTTGATCTGACAACTGCAACAAAGGCATCTGTCCCCATAGCTCCTTGTGTGTCGATCAAATAATGTCACCTCATTCTTCCCTCGTGACCTCCAAACTGCAAAATCACCATCAACCAGACCATAAAAAATGTTTATTTAGACATCCAGCAATGGCTTACTGTGATGGGATGGGTAGAATGCACCAATCCAAGTCTAAATGGACTTGGGTGGCAGCGTAGGGAGATGGGGGGTAAGGCAGAGCCATTATTATTATGCTCACAGCTATCTGGTCAGAATGTATTTTTTCCCTTCAACCTTCCCAGTTAAATTAGATTTTTTGACTTTGACTACACAGTCAAACAGTAAAAGAAGAGCAAGGCCGTTGCTGTTGTTTGTGAATATATATTCATATGTACACTGCTAAAAAAAAATAAATAAAGGAAATGTTTTTAATTAGAGTACAGCATCAACTCAATGTACCTTCTAGGTTATTGACTTACCCAGTTAAGAAGCAGAGGGGGTTGTTAATCAGTTTCAGTTGCTTTGGTGTTAATGAAATTAACAACAGGTGCACCACAGGGGCAACAATGAGACAACTTTCAAAACAGGAATGGTTTCACAGGTGAAGGCCACTGACATTTTACCCTCGTCATCTTTTCTTTCTTGTGGCTAGGGTCAGTGTCACGATTGGTAGCATGAGGCGATAACCTACAGATGTTGCACAAGTTGCAAAGGTAGTTAAACTCCACATCAATACGTGCCATTGCTAGAAGGTTTACTGTGTCTCCCAACACAGTCTCGAGAGCACAGAGGAGATTCCAGGAGACTGGCAGTTACACTAGGACAGCTGGACAGGGCTGCAGAAGATCCTTCACCCATCATCAGAACCAATATCTGGACCTTTGTGCAAGGAGGAACAGGATGAGCACCGTCAAAGCTACAAAATAACCTCCAGCAGGCCACTGGTGTGAATGTCTCTGACCAAAAAATCAGAAAAAATCTTCATGAGGGTGGCCTGAGGGCCAGACGCCCTCTAGTAGGCCCTGTTCTCACTGCCCGGCACTGTGGAATCCGATTGACATTTGCCATAGAGTAGCAGAAATGGCAGGTCCACCACTGTTGCCCTATGCTTTCTAGAGATGAGAGCAGGTTTACCCTGAGCACATGTGAGAGACATGAAAGGGTTTGGAGAAGCTGCGGAGAACATTATGTTGCCTGTAAAATTGTTCAGCGTGACTGGTTTGGAGGTGGGTCAGTGATGATCTGGAGAGGCATATCCATGGAGTGACACGCAGACCTCTACAGGCTAGGCATCGATATCCTAACTGCCATCAGGTATTAGAATGAAATCCTTGGACCCACTGTCAGACCCTACACTGGTGCAGTGGGTTCTGGGTTCCTCCTTGTGCTCGACAATCCCCAGCCTCATGTGATGAGAGTAGGCTGGCAGTTCCTGGAGGATGAAAGCACCATTGATACCACCCTTGCTCACCTAACCTAAATCCAACAGAACACCTCTATTGGTCCATTTGATGTTGCCACATTGCACTGTTCAGGAGCTCAGTGATGCCGTGGTCCAGATCTGGGAGGAGATCCCCCGGTCATTAGGAGGCCCAACATTATCAGGCACGCATACAAGCACGCAGGGTTCATGCAAACTTACGAGTACCATTTTTAGTTTAGTTAACAAGCAAATGCTATATATATATATATTAGTACATATGAAAATATAAAAGCTTTAGGTGGAAATACAACCATCACAAGGCAACAACTGAAGTAATATACGAGTGACAGCACACTAGTAATAAATGTCCTGGGGGATATCGCATCTCAAAGGAAATGACTGAGGACTTTGTCTCATAGACCACAATCTCATGCTCAGCACTGAAATAATAGCTTTCTTGAAAATGACTAATTTTCCTTTCCTTCTGCAGTAATTCAGATTTTGTTCCCCCAAGTATGTGTGACACTTGTATGAAACTTTTGTTATTGTATATATTTGCGTGTCTGTGTGCACTTTGTATATGTATCTGTATAGCTGTGAGTGAATGTGAGTGCATTAGGCTGTCAAGATGAACAAGAAGTGCCACTGAAGTGGAAAATTTGTCATTGTAAACACGTAGTTAAGTAGACTGGGTCAGGGATGTCCCTATAACTTAAATGATTTATTGTGCATCCTGCCACCTTTTCCCCAGACATGTACATATAAACACAGCTTCTTCATTTTGCCCCACATCCACGCCTCTTCCCCCAGTGGCAGAAGTGGTTACCATATTATTGGCAGGAAGAAAGGAACAAATCAGGTAACATCTTTTATGTGGATTTTGGGGTTTAAATTCTCAAGTTTTGAATTTTGAGTGTTTTGGTTATTTTTAGTTGATACCTGTGCTCATTTTAATAATTTTGAGTATAAATTCTTGTATTGAATTTTGGGTACCAATTAAGATTGCCTTATTATTTCACAGACTGCTCAGAAAACAAGCAAATGCAAACTGCTATTCAAATTTGTATTTCAAAACTCATTTTATCCAAAAGATTTATTTTCATATAAAGCTACGTCTGTTAACAAGGTGATTGTTGAATTCAAAGCACATAACAGGAGACAAATTTTAATAGAAAACATATTGCTTTTTAATCACAATTTGTAGTTTTTAAAAAAAGATAATTTGCAAGATGCATTTGCTAACAGGAAAACTAATTTAATTAGCTTACTCATTGTTTTATGTGTCTAATGGATGTCTAATATGAAAGTTCTTTAATTTAAAAGATGTAGTAGCTAACAAATAAACAACCTTGAACCTTTATTGCTTTACTGCTCTAGATTTTGGTTTCTAATTCTTGGTTTGTATTAAGCTAAAGCTCCAATAATGAACTTGATGTATTTGTGTGTTTGGGTACACAGTTCTTCCCCTGTCGGTTCTTCCATAGTGGTGTCTTCTGTGTTTATATCTTTGTCCTCCAGTTTTTCCTGTCTTCATATTTAATGTAAGTTTTGGACTGCTCCCTGTTTTACTTTGAAGGTTAGTTTTTCTTTCTTGTCCCTGTCTTCCCCTGATTTCCCCGATTCGTTCTCACCAGTGTTCCGCTGGTCTGCCTCCCTTTGTGTTACTTTCCATGATCTCCTGGTTTCCCTTGCTTCCTGATGTTTCTGGATGTCTGTTAAGATTTACCATTTTGTTTTCACCCTGAATTAAATGCTTGCTTTTTTGCTGTTTTAGTTTGCTTCTTGGATCCTGCATTTGGGTCCTCTCCACATAAAAATGACAGTTAAGAGGTGAAATCTCAACATGCACTTTAGATGTTGAATATTTTCATCACTTTGCACCCATATAGTCATTTTGGAAACTTGGAAAAGAAACAACAACAACTACCCAACAAAATGGTTGGAAGGTCTGGTAAATATATCACACACTGAAGCAAATGAATAAATAAATAAAATATATATATAATCTGTATTCCTCGTCACTGTTACGGGCCACTACTGGCTATTACAATGGTCCACCGTTAGCTTCCAGCCTGCCGCTAGCTAGCATAGCTGGCTAGCTAACAGTAGGCTGTAAAAATGATAGCTGTAGTGTAGTAGATCCACTGATGCTAATGCACTGTAGTATTTAGCCGTTTAAGAAGCTCTCTTGCTGATGACTGCAGATGGGGCTCAGGTAAGAAGCTGGCAGCTCCACCCCCGAAGGAGTGAACAGGAGACAAAACTGCCACCAGTGGAAAATCCTCAGTCACTTCCACGGACCATGACATCTAGTTACTACTGATGCTCATCAGGGATAAAAAAAGACATAAGATACTATTGAGAAACTTTAGACCCTCATACTATCTGTGCACTGAGGTCCAAGGGATCTTCCAGATATGGTGACACTATTTTCCACAGACTTTATTCCTCAGTGAGTGTTGCTGTTCTACCCAGTAAACACTAATCTCAAACATACCCCTAACCCTTGTGCTTCACATCTAACCTGCTCTGAAACAGATTAGATCTGCAATACAAATTATGATAGCGAACTACGTCTGTGAGAAGCGAACCACCTTCTTAGTACTGAAAACCCAGGGTCACCCCTGAAGTTACCTGGATAGGCCCAACTCCTACTTCATAGTACAGGCCTTTCTTTCCATTCTTATCATTTTCAGTCTACCCAAGCAAGTGGCCCAACTCTGGCATTCCATCAGCTTTAACTTCCATTATTTTTATTGTATTTTGTTCTTTTTTATTCTCTTTATATTAACACTGAAACCCAGTAATGATATTGATATTTTTTCATTGCTGAAAGAACATTAGCAGTTTCGCATCATGCTATTACAGTTAGTTTCTTTTATCTCTTACTGGAATTAATACCCATCAGTGGAGGGGTGGGAAGGATTCAAATGCAGTACACATAGGCAGGTTGAAAATACACAAAGGAGGAGCCTTTATTGGCTAAAATAAAAGGCGAGGGGGTGGGGCAGGACTATATATACACACTGGGAACGGATTACACAATAGGACACAGCTGGAAACTGAGCGCAGGTGAGCTGGTTGATAACAGGTGAGAACAATAAAGGCAAGGGAGCAAATGACAAAGAAGGGAAGAAAGAAAAGAAGGACAAAAAGTAAAACTAGTGCAAGACACAAGAGAAAAAAACCTATCCTTTGAAGTAAGGCAGGAAATGTTCCAAAGATACAAAACACTGAGACATGAAGGCTCAGACTAAATGAGATGATTGAGAAAGTGCGACACAGCAGGACCAAGGTGCTGACACATAGACAGAAATGCGGAGGACTCTAGAGACAAGATGGAATAACAAAAAACAAAACTGCATCTGCAAAGCGTGTGATATGATTTAATGGATGATTCATTACTACATTACATGCCTGTATGTGTTTTTGTTCAATTAATTCCATATGTGTGGATGGATTTTCTCTTATGCAATTTTTAAACATATAAAAAGGTACTCTCGTCTGCTCCTCTACTTATCAACAGTATACCACTACAGATGGATCCACGTGTCATTGTGGATGTCCTCCCCCATGCAACCCTTCTATTTATCTGGTCTTGGGAATAGCACTGCAAGTACACTAGCTTGTAACCCCATAGGTAAGAGTAAACAAAAGACCCTTTGTATTGTTGATGACTGGATTGAAATAGTCAGTATACCATGCAACCCATACCTATGCATGCTAACTTCACTTTCCTGTGTTCTGATATTATTATCCATATCTATCATCTGTAATATCTGCCTCAAAAGAGGTATAAAACTTTATTTAAATGCTAATGTCTTTTGACAGATTAGCATACACAGGAGCAATATATTTTCTACTGTTTGACTAGGCTCACAGCTGAGCTGTTTCACTCAGTACAGATTCACTCTGAAGCAATTGCTCAGCCATCTATGACTTCATTTAAAAGAAAATGGCTTGAAATTTCTTGTGTGACAATGTATTACTGTTTGCCGGGGAACTCCATTCAACCTTTCCCATCTCTGAGAAGAACAGAAGGCAGGTTCAAGTTGTAAGAATTTGATGTTTGATGACTGGTTGACAGTCTGTAATCAAATCTTCCATAATATCTATATACAGTAATTAGTGGCAACATCAAATGAGCAGTAAAATCTGATAGAAGAACAAAACCAAATTGTTTTGCAATCTAAATACAGAACTATCTGAGAAGTATTTGATAAATATGTCTCTCCAGGTTGAAATAGTTTGTGGGGAAATGTCTATGTGCACAAGTTTGTAATGTGTTCAACACGTTCCCCCTCACAGGGCATCAAATACAGCAGTTCTGTCAAAGCTGCCGGTGTCTCTGAGATACACATAGGATGTCCTTTGGTGCTGTGATGCACCAGCTGAGGCAAAAATTAGATGCCAAGAGCAAATGCTTTAACTACATATAGACGTACTTTATTTATTCATTTTTTTATCTGTATGTCACGAGCTGGGATTGAGACACAGCTGAAATGCTGATGAATTGGCTGTTGGACAAGTTTGGAATATAGATCGAGCTTCAAAAAAGGATGAGAAGCATTTGATCTTGAGTTCTAGCTGAAGTACTCACTTTTAAGGCAGCAGAACAGTCATGAAAGATCAATAAACTCACCTTAACTACTTGAAATATTATGAAATCGTGATGAAATTACATTGCTCTTTATTTGCCGGAATCTCAGTCATCCCACATTATCTCATACTCACTGAGAGGGCATTTGAAGTTTTTTAATCAGTATTCATCAAAGGACCCCATCACCCTGCCAAGTACCCCAGGTAAGGTTTTTACAGCCAGGCATGCACTGTGGCTCACAGGAGGGCAGAAGTGGAGGGAGTAAAAGCAATGGCTCAGTGCCAGTTTAGCAAGTGCTTCAGGCTATGTCCTTCATTAGAGCCTGACCGATCATGATATTTGGCGATTTTAAAAATCACATATAGCAACTGATTTTTTTTCCCCTCTCAGACACGTGAAAATAACATTGTTACATGTAGTTATTTATTAACTGGTCTACACGTTGCCTGACCGCTCTGATCCGCTGGTTGTTGTTTGTGATGCTCTAAACACGTGGGTTCCCAACAGGTAAATTATAAAGTGCCCTCTGGTGGATAATAATATGCAACAATAACACTCATAACAAGGTTGAAAGCTGTTTCTTCCATCTCTTCTTTTCATTCATGGGCTGTTACAAATAGATTGGGAAAAAGCTAATATCAGCTGATAATATCGGCCCACTGATAAATCTTCCGGGCTTTATTCTTTATGTCCACTATCCACACAACTCTACGGTGTCTTAGGATCTTTAAAACTTTGGGAAGGACGGGACGTGTTTGGGTTTTAAAACAGTTGGGTTTCTGAAGACCGTTTTGGAGACAATATCGCAGACACACTTGTTCACTTCCCCATGGGGTCTTTGTTGTCAGTTCAAGCAAAGAAATCTGTGCACTTACTTTCCACCACTGCTGTTCTTCCTCTGTAGTATTTTCTACAGATAAGCAACCAACACTCTGCTTCCTGTTTGGATGTGGCCTCACTATCAGTCCACATTTGATCGCTGCTTGTATAACTGCCTTCTCTGTACAGCTTAATTATCATTCTGTTTCTTCTTGTGCGCTGACACAAACAACAGCGAAATATTGTGCGTACATATGCAAATTGTGAGTTGCACATGTACAAATGTGTTGTGTAGTTATGTTTACGCACATTATGTGGCTACATGATACATAAATAAATAACAACAACAACAACAACAGTAATAATACTGAGAGAAGAAAGTAGGAAAAATAAATGAAGATAAAGATATTAATGAAAATATAAATAGAAACAATGATTAAAGGGAGGCACTAGGCTATCACCTTGGACCGTGGGGATTATCATTTATTTTAACTGCTATTGTTATCATTCTTGTTTTACTATTATTTGTTTTAACTCCTTTAACATCAAAAATCTCTTTTACAAAGCCATCCTGCTCAGAAGCAGCACAGTTTACAGACGTACATACAAGATAGATTTTTATATGAAAGTATAGGGGTGCATTACAGAATCATAAAATCACAATGTTCATCGCAAGACATCATTGTCAGTGATCATAAAGGGACAATATGGATGACTCAGAACATGTTTAACACATACAAAAACTTTAAAAAAATCACACTGATGTAGAGGTTTCAAAAACTCCTATCAAATATGATATGCTTGGCATTACAGGGTTAGTGATAATACGAAAAAAGGGACTGAGTCTAAGAGTCTAAGCCATGATAGGTTAGGCAACCATAACTCTGTATTTTGGAGAAAGATAAACTAGGCTTTTTTTGAAATAGTGTAAATAGTTATTGATGGCCAGGACCTTAGAGAAAAATTTCATAAAAACAAAAATGACGCATTCTGATTGCCCAGGGTTGTGATCATCACCAATGACAACTTAGACCTCAGAGGGTTAACAGGGGGTCTAAATATTTTGACAAAGAAAGGGGCTCAAAGCACGATGTAAAGACAATCTTTATTCTCAAACGTATAAAAGATGCATTAGAGTCACAGGCTTTCCTTTTGTATTCGGTGTGCGCAGAGTTGTTTTGGTTCAGTTGACACCCATCAAATATTAATTACTTCATTTCTTTTGAAGCTGGAAGAATTCAAGCTGCTCTGGTTGAGTCTCGTCTGTTGTCGACTTCAAAGTATCGACCTGTGATGTCCAGGCCTCTGCGTCTTGCATCACATTTATTCAATTTTTTCCCATCCCTCTCCTTTCCACAGACTGGAGCCATGCGGGATACGCTGCTTTTCAACTGTCTAAGGAAAGGTGGTGGGGGTGGGCTGTAAATGAACAGCTTACAGTATCCGTTTCCTGTGAGCCTTCTTCCTGTGTCTCCTCTCGCCTTTCTTCCCATATGGAGGGTGGTATGGCATCATTATCAAAAGGGAGGCAACCATCCAGTCAGAGAAATCGACAATTAGGAACCAATAAAGTGGAAAAGCATATTTCTCTATGCTAATGAGTTTTCCAGCAGCCACAGTAGATTCTGATTAGGCCCCACCACTTTGCAGACGTTACTGTTACTTATTCCATTTATGTAAAACCCCATTTATTTATTTCATCGTAGTGTTTATCAGGGCCACAATACGGGGGCCTTAGCGCCTTTGGTGGGCTTTGAAAAAGAAGTGACAGACGAGGAAAGAAAGCTAATTTGATTCATGAGTAGATTTAATGGAAGAAACAGTGAAGCGTGAGAGCATCTATAATGTACCCTCAGTGACTGTTCCCTATACATTCTCCCCCTGCTGTCACAGGCGGTGAATGGAGAGCACGAAGACGACGATCTCGTTTTCAAGCTTAAATGAGCAGACAGAGGAGATACCAAGTGTAATATAGTTCAACCTGTGCCTGCCTCCAATGCAACTACGATGATCAAAGGCATGAATTTAAAGACTGAGCTTGCCATTATAAGTGATTCGTCGGCACAGCCCCTGTCTTTCTGCTGCCTGCTGTCTCTGCTTCGTGTCAAAAGCAATTTAAAACCAAATGTCAATTAATGCTATCTAATTGGTATCAGACGACACTTCCAGGAACATGAGATACCACAGAGCTTTGATGTTTTAGATTTTTTTTTCCTTTTCAAAATTTGTAGCCTGCACAGTTGTGATTGTCTTTATTAGTTTTTGTGTATTTGTGTAGTTTTGCATCCTGCTGGAATAAAATAACATTAGAAGCCATTTAAAATGCCACTCCGGTGCCAAAAGACTTCTGAGAATTATCTCACATTTTGTCATAATGATGCGATTTGCATTGCAAAGCATCTGTTGGAGGCCTCTGCTGAATCTGCCAGAGACCTCATCACCTCCACTGTAAGCAAAATTTGGAGTTTCTGACTTACAAATAGCTCAACTTATAATGAGCACAGAGGAGCTGAGATTTGCCACGTGCTATTTTAAACCTTATGCTTTTCAGACCTTGTCATCAATAAATTTGAGTAATGTATTTATTAGAATCCGAGGAATCTATTTCTATGCCACTACCGAGGCACTTCTCTTGCAGGAAAAGTGCAAAGTAAGCCAAAAGAATGAAAGACTGGTCGTTATTTTCAATTATTTGAAATGGATTCAGATACATTTTTGCTTATGCTGAACTTTGGTGCAGGAAGTGCTGCTTAACTGAAAGCGTATTCAACTAGAAGCTTATTACACTTTCATAGTTAGACAACAGAAAGTGTTTGGCTTTGTGTCTCAAGGGATATTGCAAGCCATTCATTAAGCCACGCTTTCAGGGAGATACCTGAGACAAGCTAAAAGACAAAAGAGCCAATAAACCAGCAGAAACACATCCAATCTGATAACGGAAGAAAAAGAAGTGACTAATTTGAGATCCTCTTGTTCTCTTGATATCACAACTCTAGTATCTCATCTTTGGCTGTAAGAGGTGCCTTTGAATCTCATGCCAGCCAGGAAGACAATGGGCGAGGTAGTGAAACTACAAGTAAGGGGAGTGTGGCGAGGGTGCTCTTTGTCAGCCTTCCTCTATGGATGATCAGATGTTGTCTAGAGGAGAAAATGATGCAGGTGAGAGGACAGGTGAAAAAATGGAAAGAGGAAGAAAAATGTATAAAGAAAAAAGGTGCTCTGTGTACATGGTGCACGGCTGTGTCAGCATTATTTAAAAGATCTCATTAACCTGAGCCTGAAAGTGACAAAATCAATAGTCAGTGCAGGAACACAAACCATTTCAAGGAGCTATAAGTGCTCCGTATTTAGTCCTCAGGTTCATGATGAGAAGTGGGGTTAAATTCATTGAGCAGAGATAACAAAGAGGCTGTCTAGGTCAGGGGTCACCTGCCTTCCACTGACTTGGCCTGAAACCAAATTTGGTAAACAACACACACTGATCAGGGACTCTAAATTTGTGTGATGATGGTCCTTGATCCTGA
Organism: Tylochromis polylepis; assembly: GCA_015107715.1. Lineage (NCBI taxonomy): Eukaryota > Metazoa > Chordata > Actinopteri > Cichliformes > Cichlidae > Tylochromis > Tylochromis polylepis. Next base: position 13,783 of record VVHJ01052208.1, read on the forward strand.
ATGTCCACAGTCTGCTTTATTTGTGTGAGGAAAGTCACGTCAGCTGGTCTACAGCTCGAGCATCTCAAACCATGTAAGTGGTGCACTGGCCAGAAAAAGTTGTGTATACAGGAATAAAAAAATAAATAAAAAAAGATTATGATAGCTAGAAACTAACATAGCACCAAATCACAACAACAGTCACCTCAAGGCGCTTTATACCCCAGCAACAAAATGAACCCTATAAGCAAGCATTTGGCGACAGCGGAGAGGAAAAACTCCCTTTTAACAGGAAGAAACAGGCTCATTGGAAGGGCAGTCATCTGCTGCGACTGGTTACCCTTGTGATGAAATTCCTGCTTTGTTTTTTCTGTTTGTCTGTGTGCAGGTGTGTATCTGTGTGTGGTAGGAGCTGAAATTAAACGATTGCATAAAATAAATAAAATTGCTGTTTTAGGTGCACTGGCTGAATGTTTTGAACTACACTCTGCCACCTAGTTTTTCCTTTCAGTTCTTCCTATAAATGCAAGGAGTTCTTTTCCAGTTTTTCCCAGTGGATGGCAACTGCTTGACTGAGTCCACCTGTTCTGTCTGGCAATCTGATCCAATACATCACCAAGAGGAGATAGACTGACAAGTCTGCACCAAAACACATAGCCTCAGATCATTGACACAGACCGTTGGCCCAAGTCGCTCTGGTACAATGCACCATTAAGAACGACTCGTGTTTTCAGTCAGACAACAAATAGCCATTTGCTGTGGTAGCTGTCAGCATCTCACTTATTCAACCTTCAAGCAAAATGTTGGTGGGTTGACAGTAGAAGTGCACAATCAAATACAGTGACAAAAGAAATATTCTATTAAAAAAAAAAAATCTCAGCAGATTTAAACAAAACATTATCCTTCAGGCCATTTTGTTTGAGTGTCACTCTAATAGCATCGTTGGTCTTCATTTATGTTCATAAGATCATGACAAACTTGTCACATAGCATTAGTGTCATTTCTACCTTCACTTTGAGCACTGTATCCAACACCTGTGCCACTGCAATCCACCGAGTGCCTAAAGTATGAAGGCAGCTTTGCACTGTGACATCGCTGGCGCAGGAAGAGTTGTTCAGCGCTGTCACGACATAAGGTGAAGTGTTTCACTGCAACACGAAGCGAAGGAATAAAATGAAATGGTAAATCAGTTTAATCAATTTCAAATTCATGGTTCTTCTTCAAATAAAAGCAAACACATTTAGCACTTACGTGAAGCCGTAAAACTAATTGTCTGTGGGCAAATATCGACTTTTAGATTACAGCCCGCATTTGTTTTATATATCAAGATCATTTTGTTCATAGCCTGCCAGCATCTACTTTCTTTGAAACACAGCAGGGCTGCTGTAATTGTATTCACAGATACAATATGGAGGCTTCAGAAAGAAAAGTTTGAATTGAAAGTGACAGGGAAAAAACTGAAAAAATGGTGGGGGAGGGGAAAGAATAAGAATAGAATAAAGGGCAGGATAAACTCAAGGGCAGATGGAGATGTTGAAGCCAACAGCACATAGTGTCGGCTCAAATGGACCATGAGGGGGCAACTTCTGGCTCCTGGAGGATTTTCTTCAGGTCATCAAGCATCACATCATGGAGCGGCGAATGCAACCATGGTCACGGCTTTAGCCACGGAAACATGGGTGAAGCCAAAACCCTGCTCTGTTATTTCCACATTCATGACTCATCCTAAACCCAAAGTCTTCCTCTTTATTCTCTTCTTCATTCTCTCTGTCTGACTGGGCTAAACAGTAAACTGTGACCATACTCTGGCTTGACTTATAGAAGCATAAAATATATGAAACCTCAATTGCGCCTCCATTAAAACATCTGAATATTTCTGGCCCCGACAGATTTTCTGCTCCACTGTCTGACTCCATCCACAGCGTCTCTTCAGATCTCTCTCACCCACACCTGTGCAAAAATATCAGCGTACCCTAGAAATATAAGTCAGGTACACTCTGTGCTTTAGATAAAGCCTGATACTGTCACTGTTTTGTCAACGGCGGTGATGCTGCAATGCTTTTGCCCTTTCAACACCCGGATATAATCATGACTTACACTTGCAGATGTGTGCATTTTGTAAACCCCCTAAACGCAATACAACATAACAAAACACTTACCAAACTAATCGGTTGATTAGATAAATAGGGTGGATATAGCATCATAGACTGGCCGATCAGTGCTCAAGAAGCTTTGGAAGTCCATCAAAGGGCATCCCTTTTCCACTTATCCAATTCAAGGTCATGAGGTATATCCTGGACAGGTCACCAGACTGTCACAGGACAAACAACCCTGTACACCTAGGGGGCAATTTTTAGAAGCACCAATTAACCTAACCCCACTAATGCATGTCTTTGGACTGTGGGAGGACACTAGAGAACCCACACAAGCAGGGGGAGAACATGCAAACCCAGGACCTTGTCACTGTGAGACAACAGTGCTGACCACCACACCACCATGCTGCCCAGCTTCGGAAGTGTTCTATGATATGACTGAAGGTGAATATGATGGCGAGCCATCACTCACTCATCTTGGTGTTTGTGCTTCCGAGTGATGCTGCTTCTTGACCATGGTTCAACCTCTTCGAAGGAAAGGAATAAATCTAATCCTTTCTCAGTCTTGCCAGCTAGACCAGGCGCTCTCACAGAGAGTAAAGCCCGAGGCATAGATTATAGCCTTTTCATCTGTTGCCAAAGTTTAAGACTTGAATAAAAACCACTTTGGGCCAGGTTAAAGGAGGCGATTTAAACAGTGCTGTCATGGGAGACTCCTCATTCTGGTTCTTGTTAATAATTCTCCTGTTGTCGTGGACTGAATATTTTTTTAAAAAGTCCCTAAATGACCTAATTGTCTCTAATAAGGTGAGGTTCGAAGTACTTTTATTTAAGCAGGTGTTTGTTTCATCTTAACAGGCTTGACAAACTCAAATACTCTCTGAGGTGCCAGGTTAAACCTCCCTTGGAAAAAAAAAAACTGTCAGCTTAATGGCCCCTGCCTTCCGCTGATAACCGCCGAGGCGTCTCCTGCTCTTTGGAAGCAGATGGATAAAACAGCTAAAGCCTTTGTGTAAAGGCACTGTGAAACATAGCCCAGTGTCTTTTTTATTTTGTTCTTTGAAGTGAATTGACATTCAGCTCAGGATTTTGTTTGAGCATGCACCTTCCCTCCCAAACTCCTCTATTTTTAAAAATTTTCCTTCTTTAAACTTCAGCGCATTATTTAAAGTCGGAGCCGCCCTCTCGTCCTTGAGAGCGACTTCCAGGTCATCTGTCTTTCGCGTTTCGTTTGAATTCCCCTTACAAGCTGATTGAGGGTGTCAGTCATGGAGACAGAGGACGGGCTGGCAGGCCGAATGGTGGGAGCCAAGGAGTCTGTCAAACTCCATTGCTGCTATGAAAATGGAACCAGAAGAGCACAACTCTCAGTACAACCGCGGGACATTGAAGAGAGTGCACGGAGGAGGAGGACGACGTGTGACTAGAATGCCAGAGCACCATGTCACAGCTGATGACAGTCAATTTTTCTGAAAGTCAAGGGGTTTTGAGAAGTGCACTCCAATGCAGGCAGCAGCAGGGCTGATGGTATTAATAAGGGGAGCACTTACCCGTTTTCCAGGCACATACCATACAACAGCGTGCATGTCCCACCAATTATCTACCACGCAACTGTGCCCTTTAACCCATCTATCCATTTCTGGTCTGTTCTCATCTCCCAGAAAATTTAGACCATTTGTGTAGCAGAGGTAACAATACAATGATGTTGTTTTTTACCCCCAGAAATTAAAAAAAAAAAAGAATAAAAATTAGAAGGTTTGTGCTACAGTAGAAAATTGGATGATTTTGATATATCGTACTAAGATTTCAAACTATTTTGTTCCAGCGTCCTTCTTCTTCTTCTCTCCGAATATGGCTTCATTCAAAACATGAAGACAGTCTCTTCCTGTTTTGCACACAAAACATTTCAAATATTATTTATTATCCATGGTCATATGTGCCATTTAATGCTTTAAGAGATTTCTATTCAAAGAAATCTCTGTGCTGAAATGTTATGTTAAATTTTATGGGTGGATTTCGGTGGTCCAGGCCAATAAAGTAACTGTGATCCCTCAGCTGAATTCTTGTGATTTACTTCGAGTGTAAGTTACACTAATTTATACAGTTTGATAATGAAAAACTTAAACAGCCATAATGCCAGTAGGTTATTGCAGCATGAGCTCAATTTATTCAGTTCACAGTATTTTAGTGCTTCTGCAGCAATCGTAGTAACCAGCATAACTGGGAAGGACACTGAGCAGTTGGGCCTGTGCACGTCAGACTTTGGGAAGCACCCCTCGTGTATCTTTAAAACTAAAAAGAGGTCATTCAACAGCTTTTGCAGCTAGCTTTAAAGCATGGCCCTACTCAAAAATTGCAACAAAAAAAAGAAAAAAAGAAAAAGTTTTGAGGATATTGTAGGCTCACAGTTAGCTGTTCAAATGCATTGTCAGTTCACTAATCAACTTCTGTACCTAGGGAAAATGTCTCTCCCGCTTTGCCTCTGCAATCTAAGATTATGGTTTTGCACTTTAATCACTGCTGCTACATTTATCTGTGAGTGTATTATAATAACTCGGTTTATTTATTTTTTAAGTAGAATGGCAAAGCGACTTAAGCTGAAAAAATGGTTGCTCATCTGGTTCATATGGTCTGCTGCTGACCCTGGAGCTCTCACTGCAATAGCTAACATTTCAAATATATATTAAAAAAATGCACTTTTTTTGATATTCTATAACTGCTGCTTTTTTTTGTTCTTCCTCCTTTTTCAGATATGTAAAACAAGTCATCCTTGTCAAAGTTGTAGCAGCTAGTATGTGTATTCACATGGTGGTGATGTCTGGAAAAAAAAAGAATATATGAGAAGAATACTTGGTGAATTTTGTGCAGCATTCGGAAGAACCAAAGCGCTTATTGTAATGTATTCTCCTTTACTGTTGCCTCTATGCTTTTGACATTATATCTTATTTTCTTGATCTTTTTCTTAGACTTATCAATTAAGTGGCACATCACATGAAAACATTTATACAGAAACTGTTTTGAGTCTTTTCATTTCTTTATTTCCTTTTGAAGACAACTACTGAAGTTTTTGTGAAAGGCACTTGGACACCAGGAGTTCCCCCGAGTGCTGTGGCCTCTAGGGACCAGCTTTCTTTGATATGACCTTCCTTGCTTTCTTTGTGTGCTTTCTTTGATACACATGGGGTCACCATGGCTGATGCTTTTCATCTCACATAGATGTGTATAATATAGACAAAAGCTCTGGGGGGTTTATAGTGACAGGACTTATTGAGCAACAGAAGATGGCCAAATGCGATGCATCAGAAAAGTATTCACAATGTTTCACTTGATCCACAGTGTATCATGTTACAGTCTTATTCCAAAATGGATTAAATTCATTTTTTATCTCAAGATTCTACACACAATAGCCCATAATGACAAAGTGAAAAAAACTGCTTGAAATTCTTGCTAATTTATTAAAAATAAAAAACTAAAATATAACATTTACATAGGTATTTACAGCCTGAGCTCAGTTGTAGGCACCCTACAAGCTTGGCAGGTCCATTTTTGGTCAGTTTCTCCCATTGATGCAGAACCTCTCAAGCTACATCAGGTTGGATGGAGAGCGTCAGTGCACAGCCATTTTTTAGATCTCTCCAAAGATTGAGCCATGCTTCATCCATGCTTCACTGTAGGGATGATGTTTGGCATTCAGGCCAAAGAGTTCAGTCTTTGTTTCATCAGACCAGAGAATTTTGTTTCTCATGGTCTGAGAGTCCTTCAGGTGCCTTTTGGCAAACTCCAGGTGGGCTGTCATGTGCCTTTTACTGAGGAGTGGCTTCCGTCTGCCCACTCCACCATACAGATCTGATTGGCCGAGTGCTGCAGAAACCGTTGTCCTGCTGGAAGGTTCTCTTCTCCACTGGGGAATGTTAGAGCTGTCAGAGTGACCACCTGACTAAAGCCCTTCTATCCTGTTTGCTCACTATGGCCGGGCGGCCAGCTCTAGGAAGAGTCCTAATGGTTCCAACCTTATTTACAGATGATGGAGGTCAGTCACTGTGTTTGTTGGGAACTTCAATACTACATAAAATTTTCTGTACCTTTCCTCAGATTTGTGCCTTGATACAATGCTAGCTTGGAAATCTACAGATCATTCCTTGGATTTCATGGCTTGGTTTGTGCTCTGGCATGCACTGTCAACTATGGGACTTATATAGACAGATGTGTGGCTTTCCAAATCATGTCCGATAAACTGAATTTACCACAGGTGGATTTCAATCAAGTTGTAAAAACATCTGTCAAGTGATTGGTGGAAACAGGATGCACCTGAGCTCAATTTTGAGTGTCATGGTAAACGTGGTGGTTTATGTGCATCTTATATTTTTGTTTTTTAATAAATTTAAAGCAATTTATTGTTTATTGATCTATTGTGCATAGTCAAATGTCAAATATTGTCAAATATTTCACTATTTTGGGAATAACACGTCTTTTAAAAGCTGCTGATGGACCGATAAATACATTTATGACATACTGTAACACATTAGTCCACTGTGGCAGAGCTCCAGATTGCTGCTTATTGACATGACAAAATGTTAGATCATCACAACGTCTGCTGCTGTACTACATGATTATCATTAAATATTCAATTTTCCTATGTTGGACTCAGGTGGCTCTTACCAATAGCTTTAACATTTAATCTTTTGGCCTTTTACGAGCTCTCAACTACAATCTCCTGACTGAGCACGTCTGGCTTTGTCTAAATCTAGAATCAAGACCAAAGATGACTCTCTCTTTCCCATCTGAGACCCTGAGTCTAAGTTATAATTTTAATTTTGGAATTTCTATCTATCTATCTATCTATCTATCTATCTATCTATCTATCTATCTATCTATCTATCTATCTATCTATCTATCTATCTATCTATCTATCTGAGAGAGAGAGAGAGAGGAAGGGAAGGTGTGGGCATATATATATGTGTGAGTATGTGTGTGGATGAGACCCCCTGCAGCTCCTGGGTGTTGAGCGAGGGAGATTAGTGCCCATTTAAAGTATCACTTAAATCCATGTACAATAAGGCCTTCTGCCTGTGCACGAGTAAGCAGGCTGATATCACACATGTAGAGCAGACTTTCAACACTGTGTGTAAATGGTGAAGAATCACATTAGATGCCTGAAAGTGTCTCTTTATAACACACAAATATCTGCACGTCTTGACCATCCAAATCACGTAAGTCTGGAGTGTCACGGATCTGAAGACTTATTTGTGATAACGGTATTTATAATCTGGAAGGAAATTTGAAAATAAACTCTTTAAGGTTAATTACTTTGGCACTGAACCACATCTGTGGTCAGAGTGCCATTGTTAGCACTAGATAATGTAGCTGTAATTAGGGGGTTCAGTGTATGTATGAACAGGTCTTCAACAGAAAGCCTTTAATCTGGATTATGCCTGAGGCAATGGCCACAATAACAGGTTAACATTTTAAAATGCATAACTTTTGCTGTGTCTTTACCCAGTGTTCACAGTACCCCTGGCTTATGGAGCAGTATAGAAAATTCAAGCACTGTGTTTTAGTTTGGACTGAAGAAAACAGAGACTTTTCAATCCAGGTCCCCAAGTCTCCATCACATGCCCACTTTGCTGTTGATGCTAGAAGCCTTTGTACATTCTGTATTTGATCATGCTACTGCTGCCTGCATGTAAGAGAAACCTGCACAGTGCATGTGAATGGTCATGTGATATATCAATCAAGATCATCTTCTTGCTGAAACACAGTTAGAGCCTATATTTCTGTAAAAATAACTTCATTGACTGCTAAGGTGTTAACTTCACTGACAACACTACTCACTTCAGTATAGCATATAATAATGCGGTGAACTGAGAACAGTTCAAATGAGCTGTAGTACATTTGGATGATAAGAGAAGAGTTAAATGACCTGTCTGAATGTTTATCATGTAAAGGTCACGTTACATGATAAACAGGTCAGTGTTGCTTGTGACTTAATTCAGACATTCAGATAGCAGTAACAAAAGAAAAAAAAAACTTACTTGATCCGATGCAGTAATCTCATACAAAGGCTTGACTGCAATAGTGTATATTTTTTTAATGTTTACCCACATCCACTAGAGCAACATGTAATCTGCACTAGCTGATTTGACAGCAGTATCTAAAGGATGTTGCTGTTTGTGGCTTACTGTGAGGATGAATGTTTAGCTAGAAAAAATGAGTCGGTTAGTAAAAGGTCATGGTTTGGGTTCAAAATGACTGTTTACTTTTGCGTCACAGCAAGGAAGTTTGGGCTTGAACCTGTTTGTGTCCTTTTTGTCTGAATCTTGTATGTTCTGTCTGTGATGTCATGGGTTTTTTCCAGATGCTCTGCATCTTCCCACAGTCCAAAAAGATGCTTGATAAGTTAATTGTTGATTTCAAAGTTGGTTGTACAGGTGAGTGTGAATGGTTGTTAGGGTCTCTTTGTTAGAACTTTGATGGACTGGAGACCCCAGCAGGCAAAAAGCAAGGACTGTAATTATGTCCAGTCTATGATCTGGAGATCCCCTGGTTCTCCACGAAACTAGCTGGAAAAATGATTACAGTTGATAGATTGGTGGCTCTTCAATGCCCTGTATATAGTAATAGCTACCAGGTTAGAGTTCAAGAACCATGATGGCAGTGGCTGTCTGTTGAAAATTGGGAACAGACACCTGTCTTTGGTGTTTAAAGTCCAACATTTGAACTTTACTTTAATCATCCATCCACCCCTTCCTGTATATACTTTTTTTTTTATTCTTCTTTGACATTTGCTTCAGAAGGACAGCAAGCATAATTATTGCAACCTGCAGAATGCTTTCTTATTTGAAAATTAACTTATTTTGTTTTGGGGTGTTTCCTTATTTTTTTTATTTTCTATTTTTTTGCTTGAAGTACCAGGTTTTCCCGCACATAGACTTTACATAGACATCGGCAGGCTGTACAGATATTTTAATGTCTCATGACTCATTTTAGCATTTTTGTGATTCTTATCATCTGTCTGAAAGAACGATATACTTCATTATTGTGAAAGTGGACAGTCATCTCGCTCTTATTCTAAAGATTCAGTTGTTACTAACCACCTAGCCCCATCCTTCTTGTTTCATGCCTGGCTGGTTTACTCACCACATTGCTGTGTTGGCAAAATTATTCAGCTGCTTTGCTCTCATCCCGCGCATCATCTTGGATGGCAGCTGCCCATAATATTGTGGGGAGATCTGGAGATCCACTGTAAGTTGGAGAGCCACTTTTACTGAGACCTGCAGTATTTGGAGACTGTTGCATGTGCCACTACATTACTACCAACTACTAACTACAGTCGGAGCTCATCAATGAGGTGAAAGACACACTGGAGAGGCAGCTGATTAAAATGCTCAGCATGTCAGGTTAAATATTTGCATTTATAAATTGTATTCTTTAGCATACCTGTGCCTACTTTTGAGCACACCCAACCCCTGAAACCCACCGCTGCTGTCACAAATAGAATGCAAATCTTTAGAGCACACCGACTATACCAACATTAACATAAACGATTTGATATCTCATATGTCTTGCTGTTTTCCTTCACAACTGTATCAAGCTGCTGCCAATCTGATTCCTTCAGTAGCTCAACCCCCAGCCCAAGACATGGTCCAAGGGCTTACAGTACGGATCGTTACAGGTGGGGGGGGGACTCAATTAAAAAGCCAGTCACCAACGGATAGACTCTATCTGTCCATCAACACCGCTCTGCCCGGGATATTTAATTGCTCTGCAGGATTCCCCCCCTTTAAAGGCAATCTCTGTCAGCCACGTATCAGGACGCACAAATTGGCTGCTTGTTGACAGATCAAATCTTTCAGGAAGATGTGCCTTGCTCTGGTTTGTTCATGCTAACAACACATAGGCTCAAATTTGTACTCAAGAAGATGAAATTCCCTGCATTAGGTCTAATAAGCTGGGTTAACTGCTGCCATATTGACTGACTGCTCATTGATCCAAGTGGGTGTTATGGAGTGTATCGGCACTGATTGCAGATAGACTACAGTGCACTATATGGCTGGATTAATATGGGTCTCTACTGTAATCCAAGGCCAGGGTGAGAGGAATATTAGAGAGGTTAGGGTATGGACCCAGCGTATAACATACAGATTCAGTTTCCGAAGATTGCTTCTCATCTCTCGAGCTCTCAATCCAGGATATGTTGGCACATTCTTACATCAAACTATCATGTGAGCCAAAAAAGAAAACGCAAAAGCTGACTCAAATAAGAAGAGAGAAAGGAATCATTCTGTCGCTTCATTGTTCATCCAGCGGTGGTTGTCGTGAACATACTGTGAGTGAAATTAAAAAACAAAAAGAAATATTTGTAGGTGATGTTTGTGAGCTGAAGTCCTTGTACTGGTATTTCATAATCCTAGAAATGACAAAATGTTCTTTCCCTTTGCACATTCTCTTGTGGATTCAACCTTCGACCCGAGTGTCCAGCCCCCGTTTGTTTACCAAATTAAGTTAAGGGTGTACACAGAGTGCAAGAGCATGTGTGTTTAGTGAGCAGAAAGACAGAGGTGAGAGAGAGAGAGATAGAGAGAGAGAGGGAGAGAGAAAGTATGGAAAGTATTGTGCAACAGCCAGGGACTCTGAGGTTGATAGTATAAATTGTGAAAAAAAATCAGAAGGATCCACGATCTAACATGAAAGATCCCAGCTTGTCCAACATAATTTTAAGCATTGTTAACCTCATCCCTGTTTGTGTACTTATAAGGAGTCTCCTATTGTTAAAGCTATCGTGGGGAACCAAGTTTTTATTTTGATAGAGCAAAAAACGTATTAAGACAAGCAGATTTTTTAAAATGATGTCTGACCGGGGTATTGATCCAAGTTTTTTTTTTCTTTTCTTTTTTTTTCCTTTTGAGTAATGACACAATCGCTAGAGCAGCACACTCACTGCTTACTGGAAGTGACTCATGTTGCAGAGCTTGCCCCCAGACTCTGATTTGAGGTTGCTCGACATGTTTCCATGGCTAGGATAGAAAGGTATGTCAGTGGAAGGCCCGTCTATACGCAATGACGTTTCCTCTTTCAAACTAGCGTGCAATTGATTTTAGCCAAATATGGCTGGTTAAAGGAGGGAAGAAGAAAAGGAAGGAAGCCAAGAAAGAAGGATGGGAGAGTATTCAAAGTCAGCATTTTCAGTCTGTTTTGGATCATTTCTGAGACTTTCCCCTTCACAGAATCTTTTGGGAGTTGCTTCTCTCTATCCTCCATGCAGATGGTTTCAGCAGACCTGTGTAAGGATGCTGCGTGGATCATTGTGAACTTTGTTTCCAGTTGTACTGTAGGTCAACTGTTAGGAAAGGAAATTATGTAAACAGCATGTGGAATCCATTTGGAGGGCTGTGGCATTTCCACACAGCTGAATTTAGGCTCCTACTACAGGCCATAGCTCTACTCAATTAGCTGCTTTAGCCAGGTATCAACATGGCACAGCGTCGGCTTAAAAAGAGAGGAGCAGTAATCGAAGTGAAGGCGTGGGTAGATGAGTAATAGAGGTAAACACAGCTGCTGGCTTTTATTGAGTGGTATTGGAGAGCTGGAATGGGTCAAACCAAGGGGAAAGACTCAGTGAGCGAAAATAGCTGCACACATTTTGATGTAATAAGTGTCAGTGTGTTGGAATGTTTTGCTTGGTCCTTTATTGTCAATTATTTATTGCCATGTGTTGTGCGTTGGGGTGGATTTGGTTGTGTCAGCACAAAGTAGGGTTAGATAGTGGAGACACTTTGGGATGCTGCATCAGAAGGACTCTGCAAAGGCTATTTTAAAAAAGCGATGAGAAAATTGCCCATGCGCTCGCATATATGCCTGCATGCAGGCCACTGTTTGTATGTAAGAGATGGCGAGTGAGAAAAAAGGGCAAAGGAAGAAAAGTGAAAAAAAAAAACCAAGAGTGTATGTTTCAGTGTTTGAGATTATATTATTTCTACATGAGTTGTTTACAGTAGATACAGTAGTAGATGAGTCACCGTATTGGTGCCTTGGCATACTTGCATTGTACAGTTATTGTAAAACATCTAGGTCGATCTTTGAGAGTGCACGTGAGTGCACATGTGCTATGATGCATTCAGAAGACAAGCCATTGTGAGCAGTATGTACACAGTGCATATGTTGGGGGAAGGGGGATCACATTCAGACATACATGTTGGAACACAAGTACACACACATACGCTATCAGAGCCTAGGGGATAAGAGACAGTAGCCTACACAAAGAATTCACCATTAGGGTCGGAGTGTGCTGGCATCCCTTCAGGCATGTGTGTGTGTGGGGGTGGTGAACATGTGAGTGGTTAGTGGTGGAAAGGATTTTTTTTTGTTACCTTTTTGTGAGGGTACTGAACTAATCCATTACCCCTGTTGGTGTGGGAAATTAGAGCAGGGTTTCACCCTTACCCTCATTTTCAACATGTTGAAAGCAGTTATAACTTCTTCATGAGCGCTGAGAAATGGCAAAATACCACAAGGTTCACTTGCTTAACACCTTTACAACACTGTGAGAACACTTTATATTTCCCTTCTATGGCGGCCTCCCACTGTAAAGCATCAATAAAAATATATTCACCGGTTTTTCATTTTTTATTCATGGTGAATGCTGTACAGAAATGTGCCCACGATGCTGTTTGAGATGATTAGTAAGTACCGCAGTGTGGTCACCTCAACCAAGGACCTGTGAACTGAAAGTAAATAAGAGACTGGTAGAGAGGCACCGAGTGCATCTTGTATTGATCCACTGCAGTTAACCAGCCTCACAGTATCTCACTCTCGTGTACAGGTTAGCCGTATGGTGGTATAAACATACACAGAATATTAGAGTATCTTCCTGAAAGGCTAAGCCAAGTGCTCTACACGTTTACCCTGGTTTGCTTGGCTCCACCTCCCCCTCCTTTGGTACAAGTGAGGTTTTTGTGTCAGAGGCTATTTTAGATGCACAGCCACTGACCGTGCTGCATTTACTGAGGTGAGTGTGTGTGTGTCTATGCAGTGTTTCCGAGAGGTCAGCGGATTATGTTGAAGCAAGAAGACCTCATAGTAAACTATCTCTTTAGGAGCTGTTTTGTGGTATCTATTTGTGGTTTCCTTAGCACCGAACTCGATCCAGCTTTCATACTGAACATTTAACTTATTCTTTCTCACGATTTCATCAAAATGACCTTCAGTTGGACATAAATAGTCTAGAATGGTGTCACAAATTGCTTTGACTTGGGAGTCGGAGCTCGCTTGAGTAATGCCACCTCACTTTAGCGCTGTCACGGTCACAGCTTGTTTAGCTGTTTCTCTGCTGCATTTGAGGCACATGATGCAAGAGGATGTCAGACTCTTCTGTTTACCTCTCTCTGGAGCAATGTGGAGGAGTGTGTGTGTATTTGTGCATGGCTTGTGTGTGCATACTGTAGGTGTGTGTGGGTGGCTGTTTGTGTTGAATGGGCATCCATATTCTTCTTTCATGGGCAGAGCTGCAGAGTTTATGTGCATGCGTGTCTGCCTCTGAATCTAAGATAAATATGGTTCACAGTGGGTGCAGGCAGAGGTCACGAGGTTTGTGAGTGTCTGTGAGCCAGATTGTAGATCAGAAAAGGGGCTCAGGAAGTCAGCTTTATAAGAAGTGCATTTGAGACACAGACAGAGACACAGACAAACCAGACAGCGACCGACTCTTCTTTTCGCTTTGAGTGTTTCCTCTCAGAATAAACAGCTTCTTCATTTCCCACAGTTTCACAAGACCTAAAAGGGACGGAGGTGGTAATGGTGGAGGTGGGGATCTTTCACAATGAAAAAAAGTCACCGAAAAAAAAAAAGATAAAAGATTTCCCTTTTGTCCTGTTGAAACCATATTTTGACCATTTGACTCATTAAACAAGTGACACTAGAGGAATATCTGGCTAAAGTGTTATTACTTGTGCCACTTGCTTTGGTCTGTCAACTCTTTGGTTTAATTTGATAAGTTTCACTTGACTAAATAAAGTATGTGTCAGTGCCGGTATGCGACATCTTCTCATTACCTTGAGGAAATTTTATTGTGAACCGCAGATTTGTTATAGTAACTACGCTTGTAACTGACATGTTGTATCTCGCGATCATTACAAATTATTCTGCCTGTATGTGTGTGTGCTGGTGAAGGCAGTGTACTTGAGCTGCATCCGGCGACCTCATCCCCCTCATCATGACAGGATTACTGACACAGGATCCCCCTGCCCCTGGCAGAAATAGCAAGGACCCAAGGGCAATTCACCAGAATATGGGAACTTCCGTGGGCCTTACTAGTGTGTGACTCTGTGTGTGTGTGTTGTTTGTGTATTTACATGGGCATCCACTCTATAAACGGAGCCGGTTTCCTCTCAGGTGCTGAGCTGCCCGGCTTAGGGAGGAACACTACGAGTTCACTGCTCTGTGGCTCTCTCTCACATGCGGCAGTGTTTCCATCATTTCAGAGGTGATTACACTGATTTCCAATAATTTAATTTAAAGTCTTCAAATGATTTATATTATGGGTACTGGCTTTTTGGCTCCAAAAGGTGAGTACCAACATTGTGACTGTGTAATCACAATGTGAATTTGTTGCTCCTTTAACTTTATACCACACAAAGTCACCAGAGCACAGTTTTTTTTTTTTTTTAAAATTTAATTTGGAACACGTCAACATTTATGGGGCATTTCAAATCTGAGCAATTTTTTTTGAAGCTGGGTGTAACCATTCTGACACCTGGATCAATGAAATCAATACTCATCCTTTGCTAGGTGCATTCAACCTGTTCACATGCTTTGGGTGTCTATCTCTGGAGCTGTCTCAGGCTACTCTGTATTTGATTTTCCACACATCCGTCCATCCGTCCATCCAACCATCCAAAATCCAATCCAGTGTCGCGTGGGGGCTGTAGCCTATCCCAGCTGCCATAGGGTGAGAGGCAGGGTACACTCTGGACCCAGTTTGTCACATGGCTATATTTGGTATTTGGTTTTATGAAGCCTTTTTTTTTGTACACATCTTTTTTTTTTTTGACAGGCAGTGTCTTAGTGATATCCTTTTTACTTTTCATTTCAAGAATAATCACACAAGGATTTGCCATTAGGTGAGACCTCTGTAATTGCTGTATTTTGTTGCTGCTGACAACCTTAATGTGCCCATTTACCTTTTATTTATAAAACTGTTATGTATTCATCCTGTCTCTGAGTTTTTCCTTTAAATTGATAAGGAGTTGATAAGTTCCCCAAGTTTTGCAATATTTGCCAAAGATAAATCATCCAACACATGATGAGTGTGTTCTGTCTATTAATAACTGTGTACATAAAGCAAGCTGTGTTTTTCCTCTGTGGAACTGATTTATTCGGAGAGGAAATGGGCGGGGTGTTTTGAGGTAAAAAGCATCAGTTGAGTGCATCTTTGAGGGGGTTGTAACCCTAAAGGGAACTTTTTTCTCTCTCTCTCTCTGTTTTTAAAAGGGTAGCGTGTATAAGCTGTAGTTTATTGCCATTGTGCTTGTCTGCAGTCGGAGAAGTCCACGCTTTTATGAGCAAGGAGGTAGTAGCACTCTGCTCTCTTGAGCCCCGTTCAAAAATGTCCCAGAAGCATCCAAAAGACTTCACTTG
>VVHJ01052210.1:0-18838 GCA_015107715.1 Tylochromis polylepis
AATAATATACACTATACATCCAGTTGTTCCTCTTGGCTCTATCGTGGCCACTTTTGGCCAATTGAAACCCATTATAATGACATTTTTTAATCCCTTGTCATTGACAGTATTAAATCATGCAGTTTAGCTAAAATTGCTTTCATTCTAAACTCAACACATGAAAATTGTAGTTTTTAATGTTTTTTTTTTTGTTTTTTTTTTAACCAAATTACATCATTTACCCATTTTTGGCCAAACAAGCAATTTCATGTAATATTCTTAGTTTCCAATAGGGGCGTATGATGGCTTACCGCACTCCAGTGGACCAATGGACCAAAAGAATGACACAATTTTGACATAGGTTTGATATTAAGGATGTAATAGTTTGTGTTTGTACATGACATTACAGCACAAATATGTGTTTGCAAGGTGGCCAATTTTGTCCACGAACATGCTGAGTGGGAGTTTTTCTGTTTTTCTGTCACTGCACAAAAAAGTAATGATGCATAAAAATCATTGATACTGTTAATTATTGATATACATTTAACTGCAATCATGGTTAGAAAATAAATCAGATTGCATGTATTATTTGAAGAAAAAAAGTCATTTTATGCTTCTATCTCTTTCTAAATTTCTTACAGAATAATTTCTGTCTCCTTGTGTCTAAGCTATGGAATACTTAGAATTACTCATGCACGACATAAATTACGTGCACATTAGTTAAAATTATTTACAGACGACTTAAATTTACTTACAGTATAATTATGCCTTTTTTCCCTGTATAACCTGACTTGTTATCCCATTTTTCTAGTGCACCTAGCTTAAAGTATTTGTAGGGAAATTTAATTTAATTACAGGTGAATTATGACCTTAGTCATGAGCTTAATTATAAAATGTTACCCATTTCTCCTTAGCAACCAGATGTTGTCAGGAAGTCACTGGCCAATCTTTAGGCCTGTGTGAGTGAAGCTTATCAGGTCGTGGTGGTTCAAAAGCTTGCTAAGATACATTACATTAGTTTGTCTTTTGTCACCTGTACACATATATAGGAGTATAAGAATATACAGTATATGAGAATCATCTTCTTGAAAAAGTCAGCCAAGCAATCCTAAATGCCAGTGAAACATTTGAGGTTTCTAAAAGTATAACTGTACTGTAGTGGATCGAGCCATACACAAGGGTGCATACACATTCAACACAGAATTCAATACATAACACTGTGGGTGACCAATGTGGTAGCTGCTAAAAGCAGACCACACAGAGAAGGAAGCCACTGATGAATTACAGGTACTTACTGTGGCAGGTTGTGGGTTCTCCAGTCACAGGCAGTCTCAGGCTATGCCACCCTCTTTGTGTGCATCAGTGTGCAGTGGCTCCGTGTGATATTATTGGTTGTGTGACTCACCCTGAACACTACAGCAGAGCCGGGTGCAGTAGCGTGTGGCTGTTAATTACATAAATAGTCCTGTTTCAGCAGAACTTTATGCACAGTGATGGATCTAGGCCTCAGGACTCTGTCTGGAAGGTGTGTGAATCTGTATGCGCAAGAACACTGTTTATCAGTTTACTTCACATCCACATGCTAAAAAATAATCCACGGATTCAGCTGGGACAGTATTTTTGAATGTAAAATATTTTTATTTGACCTTCTCAAAATGTGTTTCAATAACAGAAATTGTTATCATGGTGAATTGGAATACTATTCACAAATAGGAATTCATTCAACATTATAATTTTTTAAATCAAAAACAGCATGTTATCATAATCCAAGAAAGCAACAAGCCTCTTTCACAGTCTGCTCACTTGGCCACGCTCAAGCAACCCCATAAACAGATTTTTGTACATGTTTGGGTGTTGAAATTTCAACAAGCAGTCATCCATTAGTAATACGAAACTGAGTCTGAGATGTTAAGCCTGATGTGACCAAACAACAATCATCATACATCATACTAAAATACACTGAAAGTAAAGCATAACAGAAAGGAAAGAGTCTGTAGTTAACACATAAAACAAAGATCTCTTCAGAAATACTTGACAAATATCAGTATATCATTCTTTTGTTATACAAAACCAAAATCAAGTGTTTCTCTCTTTTTTCTTTTTTTTTCATTTTCATGGTAACACATGATCATTGATGGTATTTTGGCAACATCTGCATTTCAGGAGTTAACAGAACTATTATCATAACATAAGTCACTGGACATTACTCATCTTTGCCCCCATCCCATCCCACCCCCAAACACGATGTCTTTATACATGATGTTACATGATTAAAAGATGATGAAATCATTGACATAGCAATGGCATTTACATAGTCCACAAACCTTTTGTTTGTGGCTAGAGATTGGAAATGACTTCTCATTGACTCTTTTCATTCTTTTTCATGTTTTTAGATGATGTAATTGAAGACTGAGGTGAATTCAGTCCAATCACACACTGGAAAAAACCAACCAAACAAAAAAAAAAATCCCATCAAATTTTAAATATCAAAATGTTTCCCCAAAGCAAGGTAAATAACTGGGGAAAACTAGCCATTATTATTTCAGCTATAATTCTTTGACTTGAAACTGAATTGATCTCAAATCTGCAATAAAACTCACCTAGCTTCAGAGCTCAGTCTGAGTATGTAGTCTTCAGTAGAAAAAACTACAGTGTCACTACTTGTTTTGCTGGTTCTGCACCACATCTGAATTAAGTCAAGAGTTCTTAGAGGCACCTGAAGTGGTACAAATATGTGCTCATCAGGGTTAAGGTATTGTCAGTTCCTTGTTAAGGTATTTTTTCAGTTCATCGTCAAGTTCTCAGGAACAGAGTACCCAGAGAAGAGACCAGACCATTGATCACGCAGGTAATGATGCTTGGAAGCCTGACTCGACCATTTAGGCCTCAGGGTTTTTTTTTCGTGCTCTTTTTCTTTATGTAGATTTCTTGTTACATACATCCTGGGCCTGTGAAAGTATTCCCAAATGAGAGATGCACGCTATAGGAGACATTTAAATCCCAATATATACTGCATGAGAGACAGTACTGCCTGCTTTATGCAAACTTTAGATACAAAAAAAGCATTCTGTTTCTTTCAAATGATCACACGCATATAAAAAGCAAACACGTATGTTTTGCTATTCCAAATGAATGAGGTCTCTTTCAATCATTTGCATTGTTTTTGTTTTCTTTTTCTTGTACAGTTACTTCATGGTTAAAGTGAAAGATACTTTTCTTGAAGGAGGGCCCAGCACTTCTACCCTGGGTGGGTGATCAATATAGGCCAAAGGGTCTGTGCAGAGCCTGCATGGACAGCATCATTAGAATCAGCATAAGGGCTGTTGTCATATTGTCTTAAAGGCCCAGCTTGGAAAATTGGTACTATTCTACTCTAAACTCTACTAGCAAGGGATGCAGCTGAGCAATGCGTCATTTAAACTCTGACCTCATCATAAGTGCATCAATGAAAAGACTTTAATCGCCTATTTGACTTGCTTGTGTTTGATCATTTCCACTTGAGCCTTTAATACAGTACTGTGTACACAGCTTCCTGAGAGTTAGCTAGCTACCATTCTAACAAAAAAACACTGTACAGTCTAGCTATCTGCTCATTGTATAGTGATAATATACCCAGGATAACCTATTGAGCCAATCTCAAACCCATATTGGGCATCTTCCCGTAACCCATTCCGCAAGTGTGATAGGTTAATTAAAATTCTTAGCTGTAATGGCATAGTCTGATTTTTGAATCTTATTCTTTTACTGGTCCACAATGATTGTGTTAGCACTTCATCCCTAACAGAGCATAACATGAACTCTAATTAACTATAATGCAGTATAATGTGCCCCTCGCTAGGCTGTACTTTGGCCTGGTGTGGATCACCTTGTGGTGGATGAATTGCTCCCTCAAACAGAATCAGTTACTTTGTAGGGTTTACATTATGATCTTAAAAGGCCAAAGCGTGCCAATATCTCATCTGAAACAATTACCAGTGCAGAGCTAATTCTATTCTTGTCGTGACTTGAGCCAGGACTTTACGAGGTTCATTTACAGTATGTCAGCCTCAAGTGCTGCTCTGAGAGGGATAAGAGCCCCACGGTGCCTTGGATTACAGCAGCTTGCTTTATCATTTGTTGCAACTGCAGCTTGTCATGCTAGAATCCCACTTGTCGCTGGTATCATGACGATCGGTGTCACTGATGCAGACAAATCAATTGGCTATAGCTTATGGAAGCTATAACAGTGCACACGGGTACAGCTGAGAGTCACAGAGCTCAAACCCAAGTACTAAATGCTCCCAAAGATGAAACAGATTCATGTCTTTAAAATCAGAAGACTACAGACTTCCCTGGTTATCACAAAAATTGTCAAAGGATTAATCGCTATACACATGATAAGTTGCTGGTGTAGCAATGATCACTGTCATACATGTGTCAGCATGGATAACAACCAATGACACTTGTGTGTCTACTGCTACATCAAGTTACTCTGTTGGAGGGACAAAATCAGGGTGGTGTTGGTGGCGTGTCACAATAACTATGTTACATGGATAATACTTTCTTTTTGGACAGTGGAGCTCGGAATAGTGATCATTGTAACATATCGTGGCTAATATGCCGATCCCAATACGACTGTTCTCAAAGGGCTTCACCAAGAATCATTTATAGACAGCAGATTGAACAGACGAACACATTTTGTTTTTAAATTTCCAAACATGGCATTAGTTTGCTTGTCTTGCACTTGCCCGCAGGGACCCACACAGATTCTTCTTAGAGACCACGGGGACTCTACTATAAAAGGTTCTTACATGAGGGCCATTATTACAGAAGGGCACAGCATTCACAAAAGAAAAAAAGATGGAGCTTTCATCTCATAAATGTGACCTGATGTCTCAAGCAGTCATCATTCTACTTCAGAGAACAGGGCAAAGGCAACATCTGACCTACATGTGCTTAAATATCAATATTTGTATTTCAGTTGTAGGATGCATGATTACATTTTCAAAAAAGCCAAATTAGCTATTTTTGCTAAGTAGAATTATGATTTATTAGAATTATTTAAGAAATTTTGATGATTTTCTTGCCAGTTCTAAATTGTTCCTGCCCCATCGATGTAAGGTATGATTGTAGATGATTTTTTTCAGTTATAAGATAAGCTCTCCATATTTTCTCAGATGCATTGGACATCCATATGTTATGTTTGAATTTGGCCAATATTTTATGGAAGCACATGCAGTGCCTTGGTGGAATTTTGATCTTAAGCTCTCTACTACGAAAATCCTGGATGCAGCCCTTGCTAGAATGACAAGAGTTTTAAATCTAGCACGGGTGGAAGATTTAAAGTTTTTGCTGACTAACAGCCCTGTTAAGACTTAATGGTCTGAAGTGTTTTAGTCTCTTTCAAGTCTTTTTCTTTTATTCATTTATTTATCTGGGTTTTTTTTTTTTTTTGCTGTTGCTGGGATTGTGTCCCTCCTATCGGTCCTATGGCTACTACAAAACAGTTTTGTTTATTAAAAGAGGCATATAAGTGACATCACCTTTTTAACATTGCACCATATGGGGCCAGCAGTCCTACAGTCATATTCATGCAGCCTTAAGACATCTGTAGAGTAAACTCATCACTGTATGCTGGAACCATAAACTGGAGTAAACTGCACACTGGAGAAGGGGATCGTGAGATAGCGCGAGAAAAAAAAAGGTTAACTCTGAATTGACAGCTGCTGTTAAGTTAAACAGTTTAAAATGTACACCATACTCAAGGGGGACATACTACAACAAGGGGCTTCTTTTGAGGCCATGCTAATGCAGGGGACATGTCTCATTTCCTGTGCCATTAAAAAAGAAATAAAAGCGACCATATATGATCACTTTGATTCACGTTGCTCTGCTTCTCTGGTGAATATTTAGCTCAGAAATCCATTTTTTAAGCCCATCTGTATCTTCAGAAGGGAGGAGTCAAAGAAACACAATGAGTTTGCACATACTCTGATGCTCTTCCAGTACAAGGAATACTGAAACCAAGGGTAGAAATACTATACTCGAATGCATTAGAGTCAGATGAGGTTTTGTTGTCGGCTGTTGTTGTCAGCAGTAATGTTATATACATCGTTAAGTATGTACAGTAGAGAATCTCCCAGAGATGTTAGGTTCTGTAAAGCTGCAATGGGGTACTCCTTTAAATTTCTCACATTTGAAAGTCCTTAGATGAAGAGCCATACGAGTCCCTGTTGAAGTGTTTTAAATATTTAATAATGGACTTGCTGCCGTATTGCGAGTCTCCACTCTACCAGTGTGTGAGGAGTATTGATAATCTGCTCTCTGAAAGCTATGAATGGACACAACACACAAACTCAACATTGGTAAATAGCAATAACGCAAATTAACCACTGTAAAATCAAAAATGGGCATTATGGTTCTTCATCTTAAGGATTGAACTTTTCACAAAAAAATCAAGACTTTAAATACAGTCAATCTTCTTTTTTTTTATATATATCATAAAGGTATTCATTGAGAAAGTGTTAAATGCACTGTACAACCTTGTATAATTTTTTCCAAAATATAGTTTATCCCAGTGTGGTTTGTTGTTGTTGTTGTTGTTGTTGTTGTTTTTATCTTACAGAATCCTGTACACTTGGTGTCCTGATCATTGGAGAGGAGAGGAGAGGAGAGAAGAGAAGAGAAAAAAGTTGTCCAGTGCCCTCAGTGAAGACGCTGCACTCCGTATCGTGGCTCTCTTCTATCCCGCACCTCAATCTGAGGGAAACAACACAGAGGCTTCATTACTGTGCTCAAAAAGAATGAAGCTATAGGTGAGATTTAAAGGTGAAGTCTACCAAAGTTATTACCGGTGTGGGCAGGAGTGTAAAAAAAATATAAAGAAGAAAATAACTTTTGTGATACACTTTTGTCAGGCTTATGTTGGCTTGGGGTTTAAGCAAAGCCTTGTTAAAATTGAGAGGCTTGGAGTATTAAATACAATAATTTTTAACAGCAATAAAAGCATACTACTACTGAACAACATTGTGGAAAGCTTCTCTTTTAACCTTTGTTTGAACTTTCTTGACTCACACTTATCAACTTTGTTGAAAATACTTTTATATATGAGGTTGAACAAAAATTATTACAAGATTTTATTTATTTTTTTTAAATAACCCACCACATCAAAAAACAAGGGACTTTTGGAACACTACAACTAGACCTGTGGGGTTTTAGGGCTGTCGTGGTACACCTATATTCTTATCTACAGAAAACAGAATCTGAAATGCCATCAATAATAATAATAATAATAATAATACTAAATATTATTATTATAAAATAATTTGTGTTAAAATTTACCATTTCTGTACATTGCAGTATTAGTGTACTGTATGGTTGCCACTAAATTCCTTGGAAAACCTGGACTTGTCTCACATTTTTACATGGCGCTTCTCTGAGTTCAGCTGATAAAAAGAAAGAGTCAGAGGCTGTTCTGAATCTTTACCTTTGGTTTAAAACTGTTTTAAAACATTTCACAGCCTTTTGAGATATTTATGGTGTTTTTCACTCAACAATCAGCCTTTTTGTTTGAGGTTAGCAGGGAGGTTCTTGTTTAGAAACTGGGAAGCAAAATGAACAGTATATAAACTGGGAGTAGTCTTCCAGTTAAACTGGTAAAAGCAAACTGAAATGGTTATGGGCTTCTGTTGAAAAAATGTGTTTGGTTCAGTCTGTGTAGGTCTAGTTAAGTTTGTCAAGACGCTGAGCATCAGGAGATTCTGGTGTATGATTAGGAATCAGCGCTCCACAAAAAGAAACTGTACTGAACTTTTTAAATATAAGAATACCTAACCGAAACTTGAACTGAAATAAGCTATGCTGCTCTATCTATCAACTAAAAACAAATATTTGTAGTTAAATAATAAAAATAATTTTTAAAAATGAACTGTCTGATCTGTGTTTTCAAATATGTAACTTGAGCTTGGATTGTAGCTCATGGTTACTTGACCACCTTTGTGTGCGTTTTTAAAAAAATGTATGGCAATATTATTATTATTAAGATCAGTTTAAGTTATTTTTACTTCTTACTGAAGGAAAGAAGCAGTTTTTTAAATTTAGTGTTTAGTAGCATTTTAATCTTGACTTAATCTTGAATATAATCTTAAAATAACTTTTCTAGTGTAAATCTCCAATATTACCAGTGACAATTCTTTATTAGGAGATATATTCTTCAGACACAATGCACATTAAAGTATAAAGAAACTCAACTTACCCTTGACACAGCAAAATCTGCAAGGACAGAAAAAAAAATAATAGTGTTGGCACAAACACAGTGGGGCAGGAAAAAGTGAACATGCTTATATAAGTATGAGCTAAGCTAAGGTCATCACTTACAAACAAACAAAAAGGGCACAAACAGAAGGAAATTCATTTACTATCAAGGTCTGTGTCGTGTTCACATTTTTTCTTTCTATTAAACTTGAAATATTAACACTTGAAATATTGTGATGCAGTACTGAGCAGGTTTTACACACTAAAACCAAAACCCAAACTTACTCTTGGACTCCACAAAAGTAGCTTTGCATGATTCTTAGTATGGAGATGCTCAGGTCGTTCTCTGTCTGAAACAGGCACCTTTATGGCACTTAATTTCTTATTCATTTTACTCTTTTTGTGTACAGTGCTTCGTGGGTAATTTTACTCATGTATTTTAATAAGCAGTCAAAAAACCCAGTGGGTGTTGAAGGATAATAGGGATCCTTTAATGATCAAACAAGGAGGCTTATTTCATTTAAAGTTAAGAATTTTATCCAGCTCTGAATTTGGTAACTCAAATCTGTATTCTGTGTTTCCTTGAAAATAAAAAGCTAGTTTCTCTTTATTTACTAACCCTAACTCCAGGAATACCACAACATGGCATCAAAGTGCTTTACTCAAGAGGGAACAAAAAATATGAACAACATAGATACAGATAAACTTTTTTCCATGGTTTACATTGATTATAAATTTGATTATAAAGGAGCCCATCTCTCTCCACAAGATGGCCTCCAATGGTTCCTCAGAAACAGGGATTTCTGAGAAAACAAGTGAATCAGCCAGTAATTCGCCGAACTGAAGTGCAGGCTGAGGGGAAAAAAAATTAAAAATTGCCTCCTTCTTGATTTCTTTTCAGTTTTTTTATTTTCATATTTGTCAAACATATTTCAGAACATCAACAGTGATAACCCGAGTAAATACAAAATGCAGTTCTTAAATGATGACTTTACTTAATTAAGGAAAAAAAAACAAAACAACTATCCAAACCTACCTGGTCCTACGTGAAAAACTAAACCTGATAACTTGGTAGCAAGAACTGTGTATGTGAACTGGGTATGTGACCTCTGGCCGAGAGTCTTTCACATTGCCATGGCCCACTCTTTGCAGCATTGTTTTAATTCAGCCACACTGAAGGGTTTTTAAAGCGGAATGGCCATATACGGTCATGACAGGGTTTCGATAGCATTTTCCCCTTAATTAATGAAATTGTCATTTAAATACTTCATATGGTAGTACTTTTACTTTTGATGTATTTACTCGTGTTATCTTTGTCTAATACTGAAATTCTAATCTAATAATACTAATACTAAAAGGGGACAAAGTTTTTCACAGCATACAATAATATTTTCATCTTCATTTTGTCAGTGGAGGCTTTATATTAAACCAAGGTTAAGATTCAAAGTTATCAGGGCTGGAGATACTGGAGAAGTTTCTAACACCCAAGCAATCTGTAACTGATATTTATGCCAGCAAATCCTTTTCAAAGTGTGTACTGTATATGTAAATATAACCCTTAAATAGGCTAATTATTGATCCAGTTTTGCTGTTGTACAACTCACTTTATTTTGTCACTTATATAGCCAACAAAGAGTCCCATGGTCTGTTCACAGGCTATAATGTACAGGGACATTTATTTTTTTATGAAAGAATGTGCGTGACAAGGGGAAACTTCACGCCGCTGATGAAGCATTAGAACCCTTAAATGGGTAAAATCACTAAAGCTGTCAGTGAGGTTAATCAGATAAGAAAAGAAAGACACGCCCACGCACTGGAATATCTCCAGTTACCATGGAAACCATCATGGAGATAGATCATCAGCGAACCTAGACAGCTTATGTCACTATTCTCCCTCTTATCTCTCAGTTTCTTCCTCCCCCTCCTCCTCTCTCCTTTACTCCTTTACTCGTGCTCCCTGTCTCTGCATCGCTCACACTCTCGGTCTACTATGTCCACTGTCACAGATCTTTTTCTTTCTTTCTGTCTGTCTCTCACCTGCACTCTATTTTCTGTGCGTGGGATCAAATCAAACACATAAACCTTATATAAGGTCATTTAAAAAAATGTTTTACAATATCTTTTACTCTTCCCCCCTCCATTTCTGCCTTCTGCTATTCCTTCCCTCCTCTTCCTCTCTTTTCATACAGCTGAAACAATGCGATTTGACTGTCCTGATGCAACATCATGCAAACTGTCAGAAATCCTCTGGAGGACTTGCTCCCACTCTTAAATTCAGCACTGAATGCAATTTGGCTGAAGATACTTAGGTCAGGTTGGAGTGTATTCATTTTTCAGCAGGACAAATTTTGTTCATGTTAATGGACAAAAAGGCCTAAAAAACGAGATTTGGTGAAAAAATTGCCTTTCCTAACTCACCTTTTGAGTTGATTTACTATTATGAACTACACTCCATGTATCTATTTGCTTTTTCTGTATTTTAATGTAGGTTTTACAGTAATGGGTTTAAAGAGTTGTAACTGGTGAAGAAAGATTGGATAAAATCAGCTAATAACTGTATTACAGTGAAAAAAAAAATCACGTTTTTTGATTAAACTTGAAAAACTAGTTAACATAGAATAGCAAGTTTAACTTCTCGACATGATGAAAATTTGCGCTTTGAGTTACAGTAACAATGATACTCTGTGTTTAAGTGTTAGGAGAGTGGGTTTTGCCTTTTGTTGATGGAATTCATTAAACAGTGGTTTTCTGCATCTTATAATAAGGTTTAAATATTAGCATAACGGGCTAACATGTTAGCTAGAAAACTACCATTATTCTTAAAGTCAAGCAGGATCTTATTAGGTTAACTATATGAACTGTATCATACATAACTGGCTTGTGGCCATCACTATATTCATTTTTTTTTATAACCAAAGGAAGAATAATTACTATGGTGTAGAAGCTGACTGAGAAAACAAGGGCACTGAATACCCATTTGAAAGCAAGTTGTTAATCATATGAGTGATAATTTCTCCTTAAATTATACCCTGCTTTATCATCTGTTGTATTCTGAATCAGACTATAATTTACAGAACAAACATTGTCTTACTATACTGATAATAGCCTATACATGTATATATATCTATATGTACTGACATCGTAACACATACAATTATAATAATGTGATTATAATCACATTATTATAATCCTATAATCACATATTATGATAATATGGTTATTAACATCAATATATTTATATATTTTAAATATTTATTATAATTCCCAATTCCTTTGATTTTCCTATTCATCATCCCCTTGTAAATCCACTGTTAGGTTCTCCATTTGCGTCACCTGCATGTAATTGAACAGTCACAAATATTTTTATCTGCAGTGGAATTTTGTTTGAGTCACCATGTAATATGGTATAATGAATTTCAAAAAAATTCTGCAGGCAGTGTGTTAAGTAAGACTTGAAATAAGCTTTATGTTTACAACTATAGGACCCCCCACTGTTGGCTATTAGAACAAATGGAAGTTTAATACACTCTTGCACTGGCTTCAATTTCAGAGGCTATGCACATCTTTTTATAAACGGTCTCTCTTGCAGCAAGCATACTGGGGGGTTAGCACTGCCAGATTTGATGTATTGAGCACTGACATGTTTCCATTCTTACCCCATTGTTATTCATTATTATTATTTTCTCAAAGTCAGGATTACGATTGATTTGTAACCATTTCTAAATGTAGAAAATGCAGTAAAAGAATACCTGGATAGAAATACACACGATGGATCATTATTAGTCAAGAGATTGGCCTGCTCGGAGTCCGAATGTCAATATTATTGAAGCAGTTTGGGATCATCTTGACTGAGAGTGGAACAAAAGGCAGCCAACATCTAAAAAAAGAGCTTTGAATATCCTTCAAGTAGCCATCCTGAAGACTATTTCTTGAAGTCTACTTAAAGAAATGAGATGAAAGCTTGCCTGAGAGAGTTCAGGCTGTGGTGGAGAATGAAGGTGGTCACACCAAATGTTGACGCTAAAGCTAATTTCAAAACTCTGTTTTGCCTCAGATACTGCAATGTATTCCCCTTATACATATTTCAATAATAATTACATTTCCCACTTTCCTAGCAAAACATAAAGAAACAAGGGGTGGCTCGTGGCTCTTCTGTACTGTATACATGCTAGGACAAGAGCTATAACATTTAACTATTTATTTACAGTTCACCGCATAAAGTTTATTCAATTTTGTGAACTCGAATCTCCAAAATGATGCACCAACATAAAACTGGGGTAAGTGTTAATTCCCAGAGTGTATTGTTTTCACGTTCATTGTAACATTTTCTAAAATACTTTGTTGGGCAAAAAACACAGTGAATATTGATGTCCAAGGTCATATTTATTATAATAAATAATGAATATAGTACCACCATGCCAATGTAGTTATATAAATAGCAACTGAGTATCAATAAATCACAAAGAAATCAAACATAAACATCAGAAAATAAGTGAAATGATTTCATAAAAGACATGTTGGCTTTAATTCGAATGAATCCTTTTTAAAGCACTGCTCTTCGTTATTCCTTTACTCACCCTTGTTGTCTGTTTGCAGATCATCAAGATAGAAATCTGTCTGCCGGTTGCCCAGAACAAAGGCCAAGAAGGAGAGGATGAGGGCATCCAGGATTCCCATGATGGCCAGCATGTAGGCCCAGCGTACAGAGCAGTCGCCCAGGGAGTATTTTCCCGTCTGCTCCCCACACATGTCACGGATCACCTCAGCGTCCCATCCATCAGGGAAGATCATGCAACCCAGCACGAGGCACACTCCTGCAGAAGACAAAGAAGTTAACAGACTTTAAATAGGAACGTGGATCGATTTAGTACATTTACAAAGAGATGAAAAAGCAGGAGAAAACGATACACATAACCTATGGGTTTTTTACTAACTCTCTCATGTCTGGATCTAGAAGTGATATCACTGTGTGCTTGCATCCTCAGAGTTTGTTGAAATGTTGGTGTGCTACATGTGCATACATGCAAAAGAGTATGTGTAATTTTTGCTTGGAGACTGATCTTGAATGCCATTTTCCGCACTTCTGAGTTCCTGAACTTGCAACAAAGAAGGCCAGAGGCCAACAAAGAAGAAATTCTAGTTCAATTTGTTAGATCCATATTTCACATGTGTTGTGATAAACTTATGAGATTATTAAAATCTCATAGTCTGCAGACCTCTTAAAGAATATTATAAGGTTTAAAATGAATTCCTGTTAAACCCTCATTTGAGTTGTGCTCCATCAATAGCAGTCTTATGTTAAAATGTAATTTTAAGACACAACTTTCTGCCTACGAGCAAATTGGGAGATCAAATGATGCAATAATGTGGTTAATCACCACCCACATCCCTGATGTGTTTAGTGCGCCTAATAGTGTTATTACGCTCACTGATGCCTGTTTCATCCAGCTGGACCAGTTTGGTGGGTGGGATAATCATGGAAATGTCATCTCCCGTACCTGGTTACAGCACTAGATTTAATTACTTTTAAGACCACTTGGGACTTGAAAAAAAATCTTTCTACTAAACTTTTAACTACATTTTTGGACTTTCATTAACTGTTCCACCTTTCATGAACTATTCTTCCTTAATGGGTAAGCATTCATAGCGTATTCAGTCAGCCAGTCAGCAGCCATTGATCACTGCTTATCAGTAAAACAACATTTGTCATTTAAATGTAGTTTTATTTCTGCATACATTACAAAATAATCAGTTAATGACAGAGAGTGGATTCATGGTGTATTGGTTTATACATTTGTTTAACGGGCAAAAGGTTCCTGGTTGGATCCTGTGAGGAAACGTAAATCGCTTTGGGGTTGTGTGATGAGTTGTGAGGGGTGGCTGGCACTGAGAGAGTGGAAAAATGGAGGCCTGTGTACATTCACCATGAGACAATTGAGAGAGGGGAGGAATTTAAAATGTACAATCACTCCAGGAAATCTCAAAGCACAGATACAAGAGAGAATATGCAATGCACACACACTCAGATGCACGCACATAATACCAAGCCCTCTAGTGAAAGACATACATATATATCTTCAGTGCTACAACAAAAATGGTAATCTATACTTTACACCTCAGCTCATTCATCAAAGTGAGTATCACTGAGGGAGCTGATTGTGCCATATTCCTTGCTCACCAGCACTGTTTAAATAGCAGTCAGTCTGTGCCTGAGGGGCTATAAGTAAAGCACTGGGCTCCACTGGGAGATGGGGAACATACATGGCAGACGTCACACTGGATCTTCATTTCAGACCAGACATGTCTTTTCCACGGGCAACATCACTTGTGATACACATGAAAAGTCAGACAGGTCCAGCTGAGTCTGTGATTATTACGCTTCATTCTAATACATGTTGAAAAGATTTAGCGTCTGGAACTCAATTGGTGTGCAAATGTGAATATTTTATTACTGTGAATATCTGTGTGTGCCTAGTGTGCACCACTGAAGGATGCTGGGCACCATTCAAGCACAGTGGCTGCTGTGTTTGAATGGTACCCAGTCAAATCTGTGCCCATAGTAACACACAGATCACAGAGGATAATAGCACCAGATTATGCTGCTCAATATGTAAGACCCAGTCTTTCCTTTTTGGCATCAAGAAGGCCACACTCAAAAAGGTCAGTGCACCTTTCTGAGTGTGGCCATTTGCTTAGTGGCTTGCACAGTAATACAAAATGCGGTACATAATGCTGGTAAGTTTGAGCGCTGGAGTTTTGGAATCTAAATATGTAATCAAATTTAAAGTCTGTCAAGTTTTCAGATATTAGTTAATCCACACCTTTTACTTTGTGTTGAGAGGTTGGAATGTTATGTTTCTTATCAGATCAAGTTTTTGAGTAGCGTGTCAACTTTGTACTATGGCAAAGTTATAAAGAAATTTTATAAAATTAAACTACTTGAATCAAAATACAGAATGCTTATAGGAACCAAACTGTACCATCTAGTCTGCAGTCAGCCAGGATTGTGTGAAGGGCTGATAACTGCTAAGTGAACCTCTGATGTTCGTCTGCCCGCTGACGTCTTCTTAGTATTGTTTGGTGTGGAAAGGTCACAATTCAGTGTGTACAAAGCAAAAAAAATAAAAATAAAATAAAGAAAGAAACACCCTTCAACCATGACATGAGTGCTGATGTTACATAGTTTGTCCACCAATTCAATTCAGTTCAGTTCACTTGCATTTATATAGCGCCAAATCTCAACAGTTGACTCAGCACTATATACTGTAACATAAAGACCCTAAAGCATTAGAGAGAAACCCCAACAATCAGATGATGCCCTATGAGCAAGCACTTGGTGACAGTGGGACAGAAAACGCTACCCAAGGGCACTCTGCATGTCTGCTGGTGGCAACACAATTTTGGAACACCAAAAACACAATCAGCTGTTCTGAACAGAGCCGGGCAGAGCATAAGCAAATAATACACTACTTGTTCGGACAGTAAAACAAGATTATTTTTAGACTCTATTGTCATAATATCTTAGTAAGTACTGCACATCACAAGTTTTTAGGGAACCCTTGTGTTTTTGTGTGTCTGAAAGAAAAAAATATTGGCCAATTGATCAGATGTGTTCAGATGGTGAAGAAAATGTCCTGAAGGTGATTGATCTGAGTATATTAAAGTCACATTCATTAGTCATTTGGTTGAACCCTGTCACATTAGGGATTCCCTCTGAAAATGCTGCTTTTTATATACTGGCAATCCATCATGAGAATATGGTGGGTGGTGAACTCACGGCAACAGATGAGGGATGATATGAGATTAGTCACCACCTCTTTGTGTAAACATACAAACACAAGGAGTCCTATTTTGAGCTGAAATTTACGCCATTTAAAAATGTGACCGCTCCTCTGACAGAATGATTGCAGGCATAATGTGGGAATGTAATGAGAAAGAATATAATGAGGATAACACAGTAAGTAATGAGAGAATTGAAGAGCAAAGGAAGTAATCATCGTGGGAAATCACCACGTTATTAGCTTCTTTTATGGCCTTTATGCAAAATATTAACATAGATGAGAGATGGTAAAATCATTAACTGAGTAATGAATGTCAGGTAACATGTTTTATGGATTTTTGATGAATGTTCCCCATCTGGTAAGAAACACCTTTGTAGTTACTGAGTGTGGGCTTTTTAGAAACATGGCTGGAGAGCCTGACGGGCACCATACTTGAGCCTCATGGCAACTCATTAACTAGCCCATTTCCCTCTGTAATACATGTTATTTGTTTACCACTTAAAGTTTATTTGTGCTGTAAGCAATTATCAAAACTTTTTTTAATCTAATATTTTGGCAGGAAATTAAATATTATCATGTCTTGTGTTATGCCTTACTATAATTCAGTGTTTACATTCATTTCTTATGACACTGGCTTGGTCAGTAATTTTAAATCTACAGTAGCCAAAGTTATTACTTTGAGTTCTAATAACCATGCAACATTAATATAGGAAGTGCTCCAACAAGAGAGCAACCAGCTTTACTTTCCAAACTGTGAGAATGAGGACACTGCATTCTCATTGGCTAATGACTTGTGATTGACAAGTCGTTAGCCAGTGAGCCCGGATAATTCTTCTGTCTGACTAATAATGACCTTTTATGTTTGTTTTGTTTTTTTCAGTAAGATCTGAGCCCATAAACTCATCAGGACAGTGTTCACCAAGGTCACAAGTCAAGGAAGCCGAGGGTCATTTCCCTATAGACTTCAATACAACCACAAGTCTTTTTACAACAAGAGGAGTCGCCCCCTGCTGGCTATTAAAAACAATGTAGGTTTAAGACATGTTTGCTTTGGCTTTACTTTTCAGACCCAAAGGCTAAACAAACATGCTAAAATGTACATCTTTTATTCTGTCTGTGGATTTTACCTTTGTTTCCTTGATTTGATCTCATTGTTGTGTTGACTGAGTTCACCTTTGCCTTACAATCGCTCTCCTTGATGTGTGTATTTAGACTAAATGTTTAGTAAGGCCTTGATTATACTGTGTTCTGGACATAGATGGCTGAGTAATGTAATGTAAATCATTAACTTAGTGTATTAAAGTCACATCCATTAGCCATTTTGGTTGAACACTGTTTGCAGCACAAACAGTAATTTTCCTTTAACTCTGCAGCATGCTTTCTCGATTTGAATTTAAGTGAACATGCACATTTCATCAAAGTTACAACATGAACTCTGAGAATTACAACATGAGATCATCTCTGTGCTCATTCTTTTGCATTACAATGAAACGCTATGCTCCCAATCCATGCAAGAGCACAACAGAGGACTAAAAGTGGTGAACTGATTCACAATTTCCAACTTACATAACAAATGCTCACAAATTGCTGTTGTGAGCATGCACAAGAATGACTGCATGCTGTGACTTGCAACATCTTTTTGGCGTGTTTAACTCTTTGATACTGGAGGCCTGGGACCAGGCTATTACTAATGAATCTAATGTAGCATTATGCTTTTAATTAGATCAGATTTGGTTGACCTAAAGCTATTTCACCAAAACCGCCTTGTGATTACTTTTATGCACTAGCAGATTGTTGTACTCACCAGTAGTTTGCATGGAAGACATGCATTTGTCTGCAAACACTCTCCAACTGCTTTTTGAACAGTGTAAAACTTGAAAACGTTTGACACAAACCAGAATCAGGAATTCTTCATGCAGACAATGTGAAAGATTATAGAAGCTTGTTGAAAACACAGCCATCCATAACTTGAAATTTAGATATCTGAAATTTTGAAATCCCTAAAAATGTTATTTTCAAAGTTTTTGAGTTAGCTCTGCCAATCAAGAATCTCTGTGAAAGACGTGATTTCCTTGTTAACCAGTAGCAGATGGCGCGGACACATTTGGGTAGTAACAATATCGGTGAATTACCAATATATTGCAAACGTGAACACATTGGTGCCAGGTCCTTCACCTTTGAATGTGAATGATAACTGCAAAAAAGGTGTCAATGTGTTTATGTTTAACTGTTGGATAGCTGATGCCTTCCGCCTTCTGCTTCAGTTTCCTTGTCACAAGGAAATGATATACTTTCACAGAGCTTCCTGACTGGCAGAGCTAACTCGAAATTTTGGATGAGTTTTTTTTTGTGGTGGAAATGAGCCTCCATAAAAGATTGATGTCTCTTCCAGATCTGAAAAGTGAAGCCACTTCAGAAATGCCCTAAATATGCATTCTTTTTAATGTCTACCAGGGATCAAAAACTTTGGTTGATGTCTGTGGGAACACTGCTAATCTCACTGAGATTAGCAGTTTTCCCACAATGTTTCTGATGAGTTTATTGAACATTTTGTACATTTTTGTGCATTCAGTGTATGCTGACTGGCTTACTTGTGATTGACTCATGATTGAGTTTGTTAGCCAACAACCTTGTGGCATCATAGTGTGATCTGTACCATCTGGTTTCTAAAGGGCACGATGACAAAAGTGAAAACACCAAGCTTGAGCCTTAATAACAGGACTTCACGAATAAATTATGGAGGATGCCAAATCTGCCATACTGTGTATGATGGAAATGGACTTTTCCCACATTTGTTTAGCACTTAATAATGTTTTTTTTTTTTTTTTTTTAATAGTTTAAGGTTT
>VVHJ01052211.1:0-12071 GCA_015107715.1 Tylochromis polylepis
AATGGTGCAGTAAACCAATGTAAACAACACAGGTAATTAACAGAGAAAACCAACAGAGAAGAGCGCTCTTTGAAAATAACAACAAAATCAGATAAAATAAAGTGAGTAGTCTCTTTAGACCTGACTCCTGATGAACAGGACATCAGGAGTTCAACAGTTTTTCCAGAGAACCGATCCATATGGAATAAGTGTTTTCCTCTTGCTTATCTGAAATCCTGCGATTTGAAGTAATTCAGACTGTAGATCTACTCCTGCATCCAGAGCAGCTGGCCACACTACTTTTGGATTCGCCAGGAGTTTTCACAGGGTCTGGCTCGCCATCCGTATCCAGAACCACTTCGGAATCAGATCCAGGATCACAAAAAAACCAGTCTGCACATACAGTACAGAGCAATGAACAAATTAGTTCTTAACAGTTTTTCTAATTAAAATGAGATCTCATAAAGTTTCCAAAATCAAGTACACTGTTGTTTTAACATTGTTTCTGTTTCTATTAATTAAATTTGTATTGCTTTACAGCATTATAATCAAATGTATTTATATACCCCTTTTTTAAGGCATATGTAATCAAATCATGAAATGTTTGTAACTTAATTAGTTTTAAACATCTTATTTACATTAATTAACCCATAACTGAAATGACAAAGTGCAGAAAACACTGACTAACCTTTTATAGCTAAAAGAAGAGTGCATCTTGCATTAGTTTCGTGCATTTGTGAAGGTGCTTAATCAAACAGTCAATAAAATAAAATACAACACTCCATTTCACACACAGTTCAAGTACTCCGACTGGTTTTAGCTTTTTTTTTTTTAAACAATACAGAATTCACACTGTTGCAGTGGTTACCACGTGTAAAATTAGCATAGGTTTTCCTGCTAGCTTATCATCTTTAGTAACTCACCGGAGTTCCCAAGAAACAACACACGCTCCACCTGGTTTGGTCGAGAGCAAAACACATAAAAGGGTTGTGTAGCTTGTTAATTGCTCCCGGTGTCTTGCTCCGTTTTGTCTAGCTTAATACAGCAGCTTGCTTTTGTTGCATTCACTGAACTACAGAAAATCAAAGTGTGTTCAAGGGGTGTCGGAAATAAGAATACAAGGCAAAAAGCAAAAAATACTAGTAACCATGTCTATAGTGGTTACATCAGCATTAAAACAATTTCCCCCCGGTTCTTGGATTCCTGAGGCCTTCAGAGATGACACCAGAACTCAGTAGTTACTTCACAAAACCTTTATTCATCACTTATACACCTTCTAGAAGGGAGATGTGCTTGGGCCCGGTATTTCCTCTGCAAATCTCAATCCTTTGTGTGTTACACAGAGTTTTATAGACACAAGCCCCCGTTGTAAATCCTATGTGATGTACCATGTTTGTGTATGTATGTGCAAGCCCGTGAGTGCCCGCGTGTGTGCGCGTCCCTGTGTGTGCGTGCATGTGTATATGTGTATGTGCATTCCTGCCGGTCATAAAGAGCCATCTCCTCTGGAAAACATAGTTATCAGGTTACCAGCACTGAGACCCCCACCCAAGTATCCTTGGGGATTTTCAACTAAGGTACAGCTCCTTTGTCTTAGTGTTCACAGTTAAAGGTGGGGGAGGGTCTCCTACAAGTCTACTGCTAACTATATGACATGTTTAGGCCTTTATTGCATACAGGGCAGTGTCAGTGTCTCTACATTCTAGCTCTAACTTCTTTAAGTGAACTACAAATATCCTCAAAGTCCATGGAGGCTGTACTGCAGTAGGTGTCTGACCAGAGTCTGTAACCTGGCTGTGCTGCTGGCAGCTACTTGTTGTTGTGAATTGAGCAAGTAACTGTTCATTGATGTATTACTGCTGAATCAATTAGTTAATTTCTTTAAAATGTTGGCTTACAGGTTTTATTGTGCCCGAGTCCATGGACAAAGGCTTGGTTGGACTAGAGTTTGAAATTAAAAGGTTAAAAGTGTACTTCTGACTGCAAACTATTCAACTAAGAACCACTGCATTTAAAAAGGAGCTGAGAATACTGCATGGAAACACGATTTCCTGGATAATTTTTCCAAGTTTGAATGAAGTTTGTCCCCTGTCATTTAACTACAGTTACAGCTCCATTATCACAAGTGAAAAGTGGAGAATTCTTCCTTTAGATGAGTTCATTTATCTGTTATTCTTCCTGTTAAAGCCTGCCCTGAACTCAGACTGTTTCTTTGTATTTATTGTTCTGCTCACACAGCTTGTTGTGAGTCTTAAACTTTAATAGCAACCAGCTATGAGGTCACAGGTCTGGATTTTTCAAAACAAGACAGTAAAAATCAGCATCAATGTGTGATATGATACTCTAGGTGGTGCTTTCTTTGAAAAGAAGCTACAGGAAGTTATTGTTGACCCTACAGTCCCTCTCACCTGTGTTTTGGGGGTTAAATTGATGCATGAATGATAATGAGGAATTAAATCTGGTGAATCAAGGTTATTAGCTGATTTGTCGTTCAGCTCTGAAATGTGGGCATGTCTGCTGATGTCAGCGGTGTGCAGATCTTCCTACCTTCTGCAGCTCTGATGGAAGATGAGGTGGATGAAGGCTGCTGTTCAGCAGGCTCTCCTGCAGCAGGTGGAGAGAGCCATCAGCTGTTGCCTCTGTTTTTACGTGGATCCTCGTTGCTGTCCCCGCCCAGGAGGAGCGAAGGGGTGGAGTCCACAGCGGTGTAACATGATGGAAACCTCCTCTAAAGATTCCGCCTTTTCCAAAGCTCGATTACAAAGTTACAACAGCAATATGTTTTTGTCTTATTAAAGTATTTTTATTTGCTATTAACACAAGTCAAAATCTGATCACAGTAGATGGCCAGTCCTCCCTGAGCCTGGTTCTGCTGGAGGTTTCTTCCTGTTAAAAGGGAGTTTTTCCTTCCCGCTGTCACCAAAGTGCTTCCTTAAAGGTGTTCGTCTGAATGTTGGGGTTTTTCTCTTTAATATTGGAGGGTCTTTGCCTTACACTATATCCATCTTCATACTTATGACAGATATTCTGTTTAAATTGGGTACTTTCTTGTCTTTTTTCCCCCCTGTAGCTGTGTCTCCTGATTTTTGTACAGCTGCAAACACACAAAGTCTTCAAGGGCACCATGATAAGGACGACAGAGACAGACCAGAGTACCGAGGCTCAAGCCTTTGGCGCCAAAGATACTGTATCAAAGAAATTCAAAAAAAAAAATACCATCAGTTCTCTCCTTGTGCTGACAGACTCAAGCTGACTGCTGTATTAATCTTTTTTCATACATGAGACACACATGATGTGAATGAAGAGAATGTTATTGGACATAAAATATTGGATGATTACCTTCATGTCAGAACTGTTGGGTCTAAAGCAAAGAAGAGCTTGAAAAACGCCCACAGTCACTTTATCAGGCCTGTGAAATATCCAAAGATACATCTGAGTACACGGTGTATTTCAGATTTCATGTCAGTATTACGTAGTTGTGGCTGACACACGTACTATCACACTGACCTTTCAGCTGAAAACATCGTTATACATGTTTGTTTGGCTTGAAGTTGCAGTTTTGTTTGGATGCAGACGGAGGATGTAGGATACGTATGAGATAATCCATGTTTTAGTGTATGCTTTGTTCCCGCTGCATTTCATTACAACTTACAGCATTCATATTTGAAAGCTTTCCTTTCTGAATTAAATTATAACTCTAAAAATGTCCCTCCTCATTTTCACATGTAATTTGTGTTCATTTAAAAGGACGTTGACAAATATGTTACTATGTGAATGTCCAGTCCATGTTTGGGTATACTGTGCTTTTCTCTCTTTAGTTTATCAAAGTTTTGCTCATATGATTAATTTTCGGAAGAGGAGACATGAACCATTAAAAACTGAGACTGGAATCAGTGAGCTTCGATTAACAGAGTCCATCCATCTCACCTGCAAAGGTAATGTGCATAGAAGTATACAGTCCAGGCAGCAGAGGGTGGTGTTGCATTTCCAACCATGTTTCCTGGTGTTAATCGTGTCCCCACCTCCATCAGCGGAAAAACTCCACTAAAACTCGAGGAGCTGCTCTCACTGACTGAGATCACGATGGTTTTAATCAGGCAGCTGTTTTTCCTGATCATTAACAACCCTGTCTTTAGCCTGAGACGATGATTAACAATGTTTTAGGCTGAGCTGGCAGTGAAGTTCATAAATTGTAGTTTTTGTGTTCATCATTTGTACATTTCATGTACTTATTTGTGCGTTCATGTGTTTTAGTACAACTGTTGTTGTCTGTACTGCCTGTGTCTGACTTGGCTTAAGAGACCCCCAACTGGTCGTGGCAGATACCCGCCCCTCCCTGATCCTGGTTCTGCTGGAGGTGTCTTCTTGTTAAAAGGAATTTTTTTTCTTCCCACTGTTGCCAAAGCACCTGCTCATAGGGGTTCACATGATTGTTGGGGTTTGCCTGCCTCCAGCATGTAAAAATTAAACCCATGACTGTGAATTTGGATGGTGGATGTTTAATTTTACAGATTTTTAAATGTGAGCAAAACCCCTTTTACAGTCATGTCTGCATTCAGCATTAAATTCACTGTAAGCTGTATAGAACAGAGACTCCTTTACTGCTGAGGAAAACTAGCACTTTAATGAATCTGACTTTTTTTACAAATCTTAATCTGCAAAGAAATTTGTAGTAATAGTTGTTGAATTAGCAAAATGCAGTAAAATACAGCATGTCTGTCTAGCAGCATACATTCTAAACTAAATGAGTGAAACAAAGCTGCAGTTTGGATATATTTATATTTCCTGTCTCACACACTCAGCTCCTCTGAGGTCTCGGACAGTTCACTCAGGAAAAATGTCAGCATTTTAAATAAATCTAAAATAATTATCGTGTTCTTTAATGCGCCCTCATCCTTCTTAATGAATATCATCACTGATGTCATTTCTGTGAAGCAATAAATCAATCAGAAGGAAAATTAAGAACAAGAAACACTCCGAGAGTCTAAACCTCCGTGTGGCAGCTCACCCTGGGCTCTATTTACATTTAAGGGAACAGTAAACAGTAAAAATCTAATTTTATTTGTATTCATTTCAATTTCTTTGTTTTTTTGACACACTTATGATGTATTTATGTGGATATAGTACACATCCACATACTGTGTAGCATTCATTTAAATGTTTAGCAATAAGGTTAGTTAACTGGGCATGAATAGGTTATTGTATCATATTAAACTCAGCATATTTCTGACTAACTATAAAGCTCATTCTCTTTCTCTTGATAATACCTTATTTAACAATGTAACATGATTTAGGATCAACTTGAAAGAGGTCAGAGGTCAAATATGAGATGATATTTGGATGCAGACTGAAATATTTAGAATAGCTGTATGCCGCTCTCATTTGCTGTGGCTAATACAAACAAGCAGCAGAATTTTAAAACGTTTTAAAGATCAAACATTTTATGAAAGTTTGACCTTATTTGACCGTGAAAATGAGGTCAACAGTCCAAAGTAACGTCATATTTAAAATCCCCCATACATCATTCCCTATATGCTGACATGCTGTCAATAGAAACAATGGTTTTAAACAGCTTCATAGTGTAGAATAGTTTTATAAAGTCCTTGTTCAGTTAAAAAAGGAATTGTTAAAGTTTTTAGTTTTCTCGACCCTCTTAATGCATTTCTCACAACTCGGACTCATTTCTGCTAAAGACACTAACAACGGTCAAAAACAGATTTTCAGGCGTTTGTCAGAGCGCGAGAGTCAGCGAAGAAGAAAGTTTAGCAGTTAAAGTTTCACATAAATCCGCCACATTTCTTTTTTCACTCTTTTGATAAAAGTGTGAAACCGTTTTGTGTTTCCTCTTGTTGCTAGGAGCGGCAGAATCCCTCAAGGTGTTCTGATTGGCTCCCAGCCCGCCACCTAGGGCCAATCAGATACCAGTGCGTTCGTACTGAGAAGCCATGGTTCTTCTTTATTTTTTCTTCAGCACTATGAGCATTATGAGGACCTGTTTGTTTCCTGTGAAACCTGAACGTGCCTTTGGTCCGAGGCTTTCTGCACGTGCGTGCCAGGACATGTCGACATAATTGAGTATTTGTTGATCAAACACAAACACGTCCTCGTCGGTGAGGTGTTTTTTTCTCCACTGGTTTCACCGACACACTGATGGGGATGTGCTGCAGCAGCTGTTGCTGGTTCGTGGCGGTAATGGCGGGGCTGTGGAGTCAGGAAAGAGCACACACGCACAACTTCCGGCTTAGTTTAGTGGGTTTTTTTACAAAATAAAACTCGAAGTGCAATGAAACTGAATAAAAGTAAAAATGTAACCACTTTCTATGATGTCATGTGACACATTATATTTATTAACATTATTTTATTTAGATATACACTTGTATTTTATATTAAAAAATAACCACATGAAACAACATGGCTCTCTACATAGATTTATCATTTTGTATTATACTAATAACTAAAAATATACAAACAATTAAAAAAAACATTTTATATTTTTTAATATTTATATAGTATGTAGTTACATGTGGTGCTTTAGTGTACCCGAATACCTGCACATTAATACATATTTGCAGTTAATATTGTGCGTAACATTTAAACATTTTGCTGTTCCTACTCTGCACATTAGTCTCTTATTGTTTCAGGCTCTCGTTTAGCCAAGCCAGCTTTATTTATACAGGTGTCTTGGCAAATGCTGACCAAAATGCTTAACATTAACAAAAGAACAGAAAAACTCTAAAAATTAAAAATAACTACAATAATAATAATAATAATAATAATAATAATAATAATAATCTGATTCAATTCTGATAATATTCCAATTCAATATAATTATGTTTATGTTTTAACCACAGACTTGGAGCTTACACGATGTAGCTGCCATGATTTCACCCACTGATTTTGAATCTTGAAGCCACATCATCAGCTTTTTGACTGCCAATATCTTAGTTTTAAGCAACATCTGAATAAAATCCTAGAATTTCACTCACCATCACTGGAGCACAGACTTCTTAGATGGCATCTTAGTACAGTTAACTGCACAGCAGCCGTGTTATTTGTCAGATAAATTCATTAAAATGCTCTAAAAGGCACCGAAAGCACAAACACAGTTCAGGTAGAACAGGCTAACTGAAGTTGGCCTCATTCAAGAATACACCCCTCATTCCTGTTTTTTTTTACTCACAATGCTCTGTTTAATAGTGCCATATTTAATAGTACCCGTATTTGGGTGCAATATTCATCAGGTCAGACTTTAAGGGACTTGTTATAGATGTGTATGTAAAGTGGTTAAAAACAAAGTTTTCTTGATTAGTTGACTGATTTGCATTTTGTGGCACAGTTAAGAAAATACACAATAGTTCTGTGTTGCACTTTTTTTATTTTATTTTTTTTAAAAGAGGCTTTTACTTTGAAAGCAACGGTGGTGACAGGGCGGAGGTGTGTGGTCTCTCACTGTGCGTGCTTGACGTGCCGCTGGCGCTGATGGCGGCGGGGCTGGCGGAGGGTCGCATTGAGGACGGAGCGCGAGGAGGCGGGGGACCGGAGAGACAGAGAGGAGGCCCCGGCGGTACCCAGCACCGACACCGCGGCAGACAAACGGGAATCACAGAAGCAGCCAGGCCCGCAGACTGACCCACCAGAGGACGGACGGAGCGGTACGGCTGTTTTTGTTTTACCGGGGGATTTTACCGTTAACGGCGGGGGGCGGGGGTCTGCAGGCTGCCGGCTGCCTGGGTCTGAATAAAACCTGCGTTCAGTCAGCGGCTCCTGGCTTCTGCTGCCATAAATAACGTGTATGTGTTTGCTACTGATGTCTGTATTGACACATATGGCCTTTATGTGTGTGCGTGTGTTGCCTTTACTGACCATCAGCCATCATGTTTACCAGGCTGCAAAGAATATGTGTGTGTGTGTGTGTGTGTGTGTGTGGCTGTAGCACTGCAGCATGCAGCCAGAACTTGGCCCAGTAAAGAAACTCTTTTACAGACCACCAGCTTTTCCTGTGAACGCTGCATCAGATTGTTTGTCCACTCGTCCATCTGTCAGTGTGGGGACCACTGTGAGTTTTAGGGAGTGAGGACATCTGTACATAATGAGGACATTTTGGTTTTTACCTTTCTACAGGGCTTGTCTGAGGGTTTAAGTTTATTCCACACACAAAAAGAATCACTGTTAATAACAGAGTCTATGTGTTGTGTTATTTATTCCTCCTTTCTGTCAAGTACACAGGAAAATCTTCATTATAAAAACACTAGAAATTCTTTCTGCTCTTTGTGTTTGTATAATTTAGTTAGCACAAAATGAACGTGACTGGATATAAAACGTGATGTTATACATTGGTTTTGGATCATAGACAGCATAAAAGACAGATGTAGGTACAGTGATGTCACCCACTGTTTGTGAAGCCTCGAGGTTAGCGTTTCTGCCGTCGTCATCTCGGTTCCAAAAACCTGGTTCTGGTGAGGAGAGTCAGGTTGGACTGTGAAATCGCTTGGTCATTGGCTCATGACTTTCCAGTCACAAGTCATTACCCAATGAGCATACCATGGATAATCCCCCATTTTGAAATATAGCATAAGTGCCTGAGCCCGTCAAACTTAGTGGGAAAGTGTTTACAGAGGTCAGAAATAGATTTTCCCCACAGACTTCTATATGACAAGAAGTTGTTTTGCAATACAAATAGCAAAACTATCACCATCTGGTGGTCTTCAGACAGAATGCAGGTTGAATGCTCTCCCACAACGGCTTCACTTTTCTGACCCAGAAGCTTTGTCTATTGAAGCCTCAACTTTGGTGTTAATTTTAAGGCTAGAATTTGCTTCACTTCAAGATAATCGTTATCAGCTAATGATAGCTAACCTGGTTAGCTAGTTTAGGTGTGTCACACAGATAGATATTTGCTAATGAGTGCTAACATCCAAATATAGTTCTAGAATTTCACTGCCCAGAATTCAAGGACGGCCTTCTTAGACTTTGAGTACAATTGGCAGCAGGTATATTATTTGTGAGACAATTACATTTGAAATGCTTAATTTTTTTTTTTTTTTTAACAGTAACTCGAATTTGCTGAGGTGAAGGCTAGCAGACAGCTAGCAGCTACAGCCGCCTGTTTCACCATCTTCTAATGATGTCATGATACCAGAGCAGTAGTTAGAACTAGTACCAGTATAACTGCATAATTCCCAATACCGAAACAAAATTATCACTTTGCGTACTTAAAAATTGTTTTTAAATACTGATGTGGTGGCAAATCATTTATTTAAAATATCAATGTTTTATTATTGTTGACAAGACGGACTGA
This sequence comes from Tylochromis polylepis, assembly GCA_015107715.1. Classification (NCBI taxonomy): domain Eukaryota; kingdom Metazoa; phylum Chordata; class Actinopteri; order Cichliformes; family Cichlidae; genus Tylochromis; species Tylochromis polylepis. The sequence goes on from VVHJ01052211.1 coordinate 9,278, forward strand.
AACTATAGGGTGGTTGCAGAGTAATCTGCTAACATTGCATTTAAGTTTTTGTTCGAATTTAATGTTAGCCATTGTAAACATTTTAGCCTGTGGAATAAAGTTGATTTCTTGAGCAGAACTTCAGGATGTTTTTAATATGATTTGAAATTTACTCAACTTGAACAGATCTGGTTGCTGAGCTTTTAGGTGCTTTGCTAAATTAGAAGTATTTCCTCCTTTTGCCATCCAAACATGATAACTGTTGATAATTTTTGGCTTTTGCTAATAAGTTATCGTCCCTATGGTATATTTTCATAGCAAACTCTACCTTTCTTATCAATGAGTCACACTAGAGCTATTGTGGTAGCTGCACTAGTCGCATTATTGCACGCATAATTTTGTTGTGCTATTTGTTGAGCACTTGTAGCTGTACATAAGCTGCCAATGGTACTGAAGAAAAGAAGAATGATCGCATTTTAGGAACTTTGGTATCAAATGGTACTGAAAGTATTGGTTCTGGCAGCTCCTCTACCATCCAGGAGTCAGTCCAGGCCATGTCCCTGATCACTCTTAAGCCTTGAAATAAGAGAAATCCATGAGTTATAAAAATTTGGTTATAAAGGGGGAAATTAGATACTTAAACCAATGCAGATTGTAAAAATGTTGATTGCTGCTGCAGAGTTGGATGTTGGGTGTTTGATTTACTTTTGAACTAAGCAGTTTTGGACACGTCTCTACCTTACAATGTAAAGCGCCTTCAGGCGACTGTTGTTATGATTTGGCGGTATATAAATTAACTTGAATTGTTTACGAATGTTATAATTTTCATTATAAAATGGTTATATGTTTGCTCTGTAATATAGCGTTACAATAAAATGCCAAAAACTAAACAAATTTCACAATCGAACCTCTTTAAAAAGGTTGGGGTTTTTTGGGGGGGTTTTTTTCAGTTTACCACCAGCTGGAGAAGAGCATTAGACACGACTGAGAACCTGAAACTAAAGACTGTTTCACATAGACAGATTAATTTTCTTCTTATTGATTAATCAATAAACAGGTCTATACTGAAATGACTCAGAGTTAGAAGCAGCACAGTGTCTCTCACTCACTGGACAGTACAGAGGAGGATGTGAATCTTTCCAGAGATTTTTAGCTAAACAATTATTTTACATGCAAAAAATCAAAGCTGCCTCAAAAACTGAGCTGTGAGTAAGAGAGACGTCAGGATGCCGCTAATAAGCCTGAAATCTAATTTTCCTTAAGCTGTAAGAACCTTGTTTTCAGAGAAAAACACCCCAGTGAAAACAGACTTCCTGCAGATGTGAAAAAAGTCTCTTTCAGTTCTAAGGATTTACAAGCTCAGATAAACAACACCACATGATGTGATTGTGCTGTCATTATTTATTACGTTGTTTATTTAACAAAAATTAAGCTAAAATGAAGTCGCAGTGTGTGAGAATCTAAGTACACCCTGTGGTTCTACAACCATTTGATTAATTTTCTGTATGACTTTATCAGCCTCTCACGTCGCCTCTTGTTGACGGTGTTGTTTCACATCATTGAGGATTGCAGCGATTCATTTATGCACAGTGCTCTTTAGGACTAACGGCAGCATTTCACTTTGCCGTCTAGACTTTGACTGGGCCATTGCAGCACATTGGTTATTGTCTTTTTCAGCCGTTGTGTTGTAGATTTGCTGATGTGATTGGGATCACTGTCCTATTGCGTGAATTAAGATGGCCTCACATTTGACTCTAAAAGACTTTGTTATATAGGGGAGTTCATGGTTAACTCAACGACTGTTCCGTGCCCAGGGCCCGGGCTGCAAAAGGAGCCCTAATCATCACCCGTCCACCACCGTGCTGACAGCTAGTATGAAGAAGTGTTCGTGCTGATGTGCCGTGTTTGGTTTTGTACATTGTGGCCAAAAATCTCTGCTTCGGTCTCATCTGTCCGAAGGACTTTGTTCCATAAGTCTTGAAAAACTGATTTGTTAGGAAGCATATCTAGACCCTGTTGTTGTGTGCTTTTTAGAGAGATTAGGCTTTTTCCTGGCAACCCTTTCAAACAAGCCACACCTGGTCACTCTTTATCTAATTGTGCTGTCATGAACTTTAACATTTAACATGCTGAAGCCTGTCGAGTCTGAGATGTCGCTCTGACCTTGCGGTGAATTTGCTGGGTTGTCCAATCCCGGAAAGATTGTCAGCCGCCTTGAATGTTTTCCATTTCAGAGAATGATGTGGAATGATGGACTTCCGATTGTTTGGAAATGTCCTGGTAACGCTTCCGAGACTGATAGGAACAGTTGCTGCTCTAACATCATTGCTGATATCTTTGCTCCTCGGCATTGTGTTAACACACACCCGAATGCTGCAGACCAGCAAACCACCAGAACGCCTGCTTTTGATGAGTTTAATCAAGTGCATCTGATTATCTGCAGCTGGCTGCTGCTTAGCCTCTGAATTCCTGTGGGAGCAGCAAAGGTGGACTTTTTTCACACACTGCTTCTGCATTACGGCTTAATTTATGTTAAACAAATAATGAAACAGTGTAACAGGCTGTGTGCCGTTGTTCATCTTAGGCAGTATTTAAACAATTTTAAGACCTGCTAAGAACCGGACAGTTTTTATATGTTCAGATACATAAAGCCTTAAAATAGGAGCAAAGATGTACTTTCTTTTTACCATGACTGCCAAACATCAGCAGTTCATTTTAATTGCTACTCATTAACGTTACTCTCACGTCTCAGTGCCACTTTTACGTTCTCTCCTGAAGTTTTTTTTTTTTTTTTTTTTTTTTTTTCTTTCCCCCT